>CM022301.1:554933042-554986029 GCA_011799875.1 Thinopyrum elongatum | reverse complement strand
CCCCCCCCCCCAAAGCGGCGCTATTTAGTGCCGAAAAACGGCCTGGGGGGCTCCAACGGCTGGAAATGCTCTAAAGTAGTGATCTAAACGCTCTTATATTTCTTTATAGAGAAAGTAGTTTTATTTCAGGATGATAGAGTTGCAATTCAGAGGCAAGAGGTGCTTAATACATGGGGGTTCTCTGTCAAGTCACACAGCCATGACTCGCTCACTGTGACTATACTTTGCCAGGCAATCAACAACTCAATGCATGATAAGCTCAAAGCGAAAGCTGTTGGAAATATGCCCTAGAGGCAATAATAAAATGGTTATTATTATATTTCCTTGTTCATGATAATTGTCTGTTATTCATGCTATAATTGTGTTATCCGGAAATCGTAATACATGTGTGAATACATAGACCACAACATGTCCCTAGTAAGCCTCTAGTTGACTAGCTCGTTGATCAATAGATGGTTGCGGTTTCCTGACCATGGACATTGGATGTCATTGATAACGGGATCACATCATTAGGAGAATGATGTGATGGACAAGACCCAATCCTAAGCCTAGCACTAGATCGTGTAGTTCGTTTGCTAAAGCTTTTCCAATGTCAAGTAACTTTTCCTTAGACCATGAGATTGTGCAACTCCCGGATACCGTAGGAGTGCTTTGGGTGCACCAAACGTCACAACGTAACTGGGTGGCTATAAAGGTGCACTACGGGTATCTCCGAAAGTATCTGTTGGGTTGGCACGAATCGAGACTGGGATTTGTCACTCCATGAAACGGAGAGGTACCTCTGGGCCCACTCGGTAGGACATCATCATAATGAGCTCAATGTGATCAAGGAGTTGTTCACGGGATGATGTGTTACGGAAACGAGTAAAGAGACTTGCCGGTAACGAGATTGAACAAGGTATCGAGATACCGACGATCGAATCTCGGGCAAGTATCGTACCGATAGACAAAGGGAATTGCGTACGGGATTGATTGAATCCTCGACATCGTGGTTCATACGATGAGATCATCGAGGAGCATGTGGGAGCCAACATGGGTATCCAGATCCCGCTGTTGGTTATTGACCGGAGAGTCGTCTCGGTCATGTCTGCGTGTCTCCCGAACCCGTAGGGTCTACACACTTAAGGTTCGGTGACGCTAGGGTTATAGAGATATTAGTATGCGGTAACCCGAAGGTTGTTCGGAGTCTCGGATGAGATCCTGGACGTCACGAGGAGTTCCGGAATGGTCCGGAGGTAAAGATTTATATATGGGAAGTCCTATTTTGGCGACCGGAAAATGTTCGGGATTTTTCGGTATTGTACCGAGAAGGTTCTAGAAGGTTCCGGAGTGGGGCCCACCTGCATGGGGGGACCCACATGAACGTGGGTAGTGGGGGCAAGGCCCCACACCCCTAGTCAAGGCGCACCAAGATTCCCCCTTAGAAGGAATAAGATCATATCCCGAAGGGATAAGATCAAGATCCCTAAAAAAGGGGGATAACAATCGGTGGGGAAGGGAAAGGATGGGATTTCTTTCCTTCCACCTTTGCCAACGCCCCAATGGACTTGGAGGGCAAGAAACCAGCCCCCTCCACCCCTATATATAGTGGGGAGGTGCATGGGAGAAACAGCTCAGCCCCTGGCGCCTCCCTCTCCCTCCCGTGACACCTCTTCCTCCTCCAGTAGCGCTTGGCGAAGCCCTGCTGAAATCCCGCTGCTTCCACCACCACACCGTCGTGCTGCTGGATCTTCATCAACCTCTCCTCCCCCCTTGCTGGATCAAGAAGGAGGAGACGTCTCTGCTCCGTACGTGTGTTGAACGCGGAGGTGCCGTCCGTTCGGCGCTCGGTCATCGGTGATTTGGATCACGACGAGTACGACTCCATCAACCCCGTTCTCTTGAACGCTTCCGCTCGCGATCTACAAGGGTATGTAGATACACTCCCCTCTCAATCGTTGCTAGATGACTCCATAGATTGATCTTGGTGATGCGTAGAAAATTTTAAAATTCTGCTACGTTCCCCAACAGTGGCATCATGAGCTAGGTCTATGCATAGTATCTTGCACGAGTAGAACACAAAGTAGTTGTGGGCGTCGATTTGTCAATCTTCTTGCCGTTACTAGTCTTATCTTGATTCGGCGGCACTGTGGGATGAAGCGGCCCGGACCGACCTTACACGTACGCTTACGTGAGACAGGTTCCACCGACTGACATGCACTAGTTGCATAAGGTGGCTAGCGGGTGTCTGTCTCTCCCACTTTAGTCGGATCGGATTCGATGAACAGGGTCCTTATGAAGGGTAAATAGAAATTGGCATATCACGTTGTGGTTTTGGCGTAGGTAAGAAACGTTCTTGCTAGAAACCTATAGCAGCCACGTAAAAACTTGCAACAACAATTAGAGGACGCCTAACTTGTTTTTGCAGCAAGTGCTTTGTGATGTGATATGGCCAAAGGATGTGATGAATGATATATGTGATGGATGAGATGATCATGTTCTTGTAATAGGAATCACGACTTGCATGTCGATGAGTATGACAACCGGCAGGAGCCATAGGAGTTGTCTTAATTTATTATATGACCTGCGTGTCATTGAAATTCGCCATGTAATTACTTTACTTTATTGCTAACCGTTAGCCGTAGTAGTAGAAGTAATAGTTGGCGAGACAACTTCATGAAGACACGATGATGGAGATCATGGTGTCATGCCGGTGACGATGATGATCATGGAGCCCCGAAGATGGAGATCAAAAGGAGCAAAGTGATAATGGCCATATCATGTCACTATTTTGATTGCATGAGATGTTTATCATGTTTTTGCATCTTATTTGCTTAGAACGACGGTAGCATATATAAGATGATCCCTTACTAAAATTTCAAGAAAGTGTTCCCCCTAACTGTGCACCGTTGCGAAGGTTCGTTGTTTCGAAGCACTACGTGTTGATCGGGTGTGATAGATTCTAACGTTCGAATACAACGGGTGTAAGCCAGATTTACACAGCAATACACTTAGGTTGACTTGACGAGCCTAGCATGTACAGACATGGCCTCGGAACACAAGAGACCGAAAGGTCGAGCATGAGTCGTATAGAAGATACGATCAACATGGGGCTGTTCACCGTTGATGACTAGTCCGTCTCACGTGATGATCGGACACGGCCTAGTCGATTCGGATCATGTAATCACTTAGATGACGAGAGGGATGTCTATCTGAGTGGGAGTTCATTACATAATTTGATTAGATGAACTTAATTGTCATGAACTTAGTCTAAATGTTACATATCTATCTTGTAGATCAAATGGCCAACGCTAATGTTACCCTCAACTTCAACGCGTTCCTAGAGAAAAACAAGCTGAAAGACGATGGTGGCAACTATGCGGACTGGGTCCGTAACCTGAGGATTATCCTCATAGCTGCCAAGAAATCATATGTCCTTGAAGCACCGTTAGGTGACCCACCTGCTCTCCCAGCACTGCCAGACGATTTGAACGTTTGGCAGACACGCACCGATGATTACTCCTTCGTTCAGTGCGGCATGCTCTTCAGCTTAGAACCGGGGCTCCAAAAGCGTTTTGAGCATCACGGAGCATATGAGATGTTCGAAGAGCAGAAAATGGTTTTCCAAGCTCATGCCCGGATCGAGAGATATGAAGTCTCCGATAAGTTCTACAGCTGTAAGATGGAGGAAAATAGTTCTGTCAGCGAGCACATACTCAAAATGTCTGGGTTGCACAGCCGCTTGTCTCAGCTGGGAGTTAATCTCCCGGATGACGCGGTCGTTGACAGAATCCTTCAGTCGCTTCCACCTAGCTACAAGAGCTTCGTGATGAACTTCAACATGCAGGGGATGGAAAAGACCATTCCTGAGGTATATGCGATGCTGAAGTCAGCGGAGGCAGAGATCAGAAAGGAACATCAAGTGTTGATGGTGAATAAAACCACGAAGTTCAAGAAGGGCAAGGGTAAGAAGAACTTCAAGAAGGACGGCAAGGGAGTTGCCGCGCCCGGTAAGCCAGCTGCCGGGAAGAAGTCGAAGAATGGACCCAAGCCTGAGACTGAGTGCTTTTATTGCAAGGGAAACGGTCACTGGAAGCGAAACTGCCCCAAGTACTTGGCGGACAAGAAGGCCGGCAATACCAAAGGTATATATGATATACATGTAATTGATGTGTACCTTACCAGCCCTCGTAGTAGTTCCTGGGTATTTGATACCGGTGCGGTTGCTCATATTTGTAACTCAAAGCAGGAACTGCGGAATCAGCGTAGACTGGCAAAGGACGAGGTGACGATGCGCGTCGGGAATGGTTCCAAGGTCGATGTGATCGCCGTCGGCACGCTACCTCTGCATCTACCTACGGGATTAGTTTTAAACCTCAATAATTGTTATTTAGTACCAGCTTTGAGCATGAACATTGTATCTGGATCTCGCTTAATGCGAGATGGCTACTCATTTAAATCTGAGAATAATGGTTGTTCTATTTATATGAGAGATATGGTTTATGGTCATGCCCCGCTGGTGAATGGTTTATTTTTATTGAATCTCGAACGTGATGTTACACATGTTTATAATGTGAATGCCAAGAAATGCAAGGTTGATAACGATAGTCCCACATACTTGTGGCACTGCCGCCTTGGTCATATCGGTGTTAAACGCATGAAGAAACTCCATGCAGATGGACTTTTGGAGTCTCTTGATTATGAATCATTTGACAGATGCGAACCATGCCTCTTGGGCAAGATGACCAAGACTCCGTTCTCCGAAACAATGGAGCGAGCAACCAACTTATTGGAGATCATACATACTGATGTGTGTGGTCCAATGAGTGTTGAGGCTCGCGGTGGTTATCGTTATGTTCTCACCCTCACCGATGATTTGAGTAGATATGGGTATGTCTACTTGATGAAGCACAAGTCTGAGACCTTTGAAAAGTTCAAGGAATTTCAGAGTGAGGTTGAGAATCAACGTGACAAGAAAATAAAGTTCTTACGATCAGATCGTGGAGGAGAATATTTGAGTCATGAATTTGGCACGCACTTAAGGAAATGTGGAATTGTTTCACAACTCACGCCGCCTGGAACACCTTAGCGTAATGGTGTGTCCGAACGTCGTAATCGCACTCTATTGGATATGGTGCGATCTATGATGTCTCTTACCGATTTACCGCTATCCTTTTGGGGTTATGCTTTAGAGACTGCCGCATTCACTTTAAATAGGGCACCGTCAAAATCCGTTGAGATGACACCGTATGAATTATGGTTTGGGAAGAAACCTAAGCTGTCGTTTCTGAAAGTTTGGGGATGCGATGCTTATGTGAAGAAACTTCAACCAGAGAAGCTCGAACCCAAGTCGGAAAAATGCGTATTCATAGGATACCCTAAGGAAACTATTGGGTATACCTTCTACCTAAGATCCGAGGGCAAGATCTTTGTTGCCAGGAATGGATCCTTTCTAGAGAAAGAGTTTCTCTCGAAAGAAGTAAGTGGGAGGAAAGTGGAGCTTGATGAGATGACCCTCGAACCGGAGAGTAGCGGAGCACAGGAAAATGTTTCTGTGGAGCCTACACCGGCTAGAGAGGAAGTTATTGATAATGATCATGATCAAGCTACCACTGAACTTCGAAGGTCCACGAGGACACGTTCCGCACCAGAGTGGTATGGCAATCCTGTCCTGGAAATCATGTTGTTAGACAACAGTGAACCTTCGAACTATGAAGAAGCGATGGCGGGCCCGGATTCCGACAAATGGCTTGAAGCCATGAAATCCGAGATAGGATCCATGTATGAAAACGAAGTATGGACTTTGACTGACTTGCCCGATGATCGGCAAGCCATAGAAAATAAATGGATCTTTAAGAAGAAGACTGACGCGGATGGTAATGTGACCATCTATAAGGCTCGGCTTGTCGCTAAGGGTTATCGACAAGTTCAAGGGGTTGACTACGATGAGACTTTCTCACCCGTAGCGAAGCTGAAATCCGTCAGAATCATGTTAGCAATTTCCGCATACTATGATTATGAGATATGGCAAATGGACGTCAAAACGGCATTCCTTAATGGTTTTCTTAAGGAAGAGTTGTATATGATACAACCGGAAGGTTTTGTCGACCCTGAGAATGCTGACAAGGTATGCAAGCTCCAGCGCTCAATCTATGGGCTGGTGCAAGCATCTCGGAGTTGGAACATTCGCTTTGACGAGATGATCAAAGCGTTTGGGTTCACACAGACTTATGGAGAAGCCTGTGTTTACAAGAAAGTGAGTGGGAGCTCTGTAGCATTTCTCATATTATATGTGGATGACATACTGCTGATGGGAAATGATATAGAATTCTTGGAAAGTATAAAGGCCTACTTGAATAAGTGTTTTTCAATGAAGAACCTTGGAGAAGCTGCTTATATATTAGGCATCAAGATCTATAGAGATAGATCGAGACGCCTCATAGGTCTTTCGCAAAGCACATACCTTGATAAGATATTGAAGAAGTTCAATATGGATCAGTCCAAGAAGGGGTTCTTGCCTGTATTGCAAGGTGTGAAATTGAGCTCGGCTCAATGCCCGACCACGGCAAAAGATATAGAAGAGATGAGTGTCATCCCCTATGCCTCAGCCATAGGGTCTATTATGTATGCCATGCTGTGTACCAGACCTGATGTAAACCTTGCTGGAAGTTTGGTAGGTAGGTACCAAAGTAATCCCGGCAAGGAACACTGGACAGCGGTCAAGAACATCCTGAAGTACCTGAAAAGGACTAAGGATATGTTTCTCGTATATGGAGGTGACGAAGAGCTCGTCGTAAAGGGTTACGTCGACGCTAGCTTCGACACAGATCCGGATGACTCCAAGTCACAAACCGGATACGTGTATATTTTGAATGGTGGAGCGGTAAGCTGGTGCAGTTGCAAGCAAAGCGTCGTGGCGGGTTCTACATGCGAAGCGGAGTACATAGCAGCCTCGGAGGCAGCACACGAAGCAGTATGGATGAAGGAGTTCATCACCGACCTAGGAGTCATTCCAAATGCGTCGGGTCCAATGGCTCTCTTCTGTGACAACACTGGAGCTATTGCCCTTGCCAAGGAGCCCAGGTTTCACAAAAGGACCAGGCATATCAAGCATCACTTCAACTCCATACGTGAACATGTTCAAGATGGAGACATAGATATTTGTAAAGTGCACACGGATTTGAATGTAGCAGATCCGTTGACTAAACCTCTTTCACGAGCAAAACATGATCAACACCAGTACTCTATGGGTGTTCGATTCATCACAATGTAACTAGATTATTGACTCTAGTGCAAGTGGGAGACTGTTGGAAATATGCCCTAGAGGCAATAATAAAATGGTTATTATTATATTTCCTTGTTCATGATAATTGTCTGTTATTCATGCTATAATTGTGTTATCCGGAAATCGTAATACATGTGTGAATACATAGACCACAACATGTCCCTAGTAAGCCTCTAGTTGACTAGCTCGTTGATCAATAGATGGTTACGGTTTCCTGACCATGGACATTGGATGTCATTGATAACGGGATCACATCATTAGGAGAATGATGTGATGGACAAGACCCAATCCTAAACCTAGCACTAGATCGTGTAGTTCGTTTGCTAAAGCTTTTCCAATGTCAAGTAACTTTTCCTTAGACCATGAGATTGTGCAACTCCCGGATACCGTAGGAGTGCTTTGGGTGCACCAAACGTCACAACGTAACTGGGTGGCTATAAAGGTGCACTACGGGTATCTCCGAAAGTATCTGTTGGGTTGGCACGAATCGAGACTGGGATTTGTCACTCCATGTAACGGAGAGGTACCTCTGGGCCCACTCGGTAGGACATCATCATAATGAGCTCAATGTGATCAAGGAGTTGTTCACGGGATGATGTGTGACGGAAACGAGTAAAGAGACTTGCCGGTAACGAGATTGAACAAGGTATCGAGATACCGACGATCGAATCTCGGGCAAGTATCGTACCGATAGACAAAGGGAATTGCGTACGGGATTGATTGAATCCTCGACATCGTGGTTCATCCGATGAGATCATCGAGGAGCATGTGGGAGCCAACATGGGTATCCAGATCCCGCTGTTGGTTATTGACCGGAGAGTCGTCTCGGTCATGTCTGCGTGTCTCCCGAACCCGTAGGGTCTACACACTTAAGGTTCGGTGACGCTAGGGTTATAGAGATATTAGTATGCGGTAACCCAAAGGTTGTTCGGAGTCTCGGATGAGATCCTGGACGTCACGAGGAGTTCCGGAATGGTCCGGAGGTAAAGATTTATATATGGGAAGTCCTATTTTGGCCACCGGAAAATGTTCGGAATTTTTCGGTATTGTACCGAGAAGGTTCTAGAAGGTTCCGGAGTGGGGCCCACCTGCATGGGGGGACCCACATGAACGTGGGTAGTGGGGGCAAGGCCCCACACCCCTAGTCAAGGCGCACCAAGATTCCCCCTTAGAAGGAATAAGATCATATCCCGAAGGGATAAGATCAAGATCCCTAAAAAAGGGGGATAACAATCGGTGGGGAAGGGAAAGGATGGGATTTCTTTCCTTCCACCTTTGCCAACGCCCCAATGGACTTGGAGGGCAAGAAACCAGCCCCCTCCACCCCTATATATAGTGGGGAGGGGCATGGGAGAAACAGCTCAGCCCCTGGCGCCTCCCTCTCCCTCCCGTGACACCTCTTCCTCCTCCAGTAGCGCTTGGCGAAGCCCTGCTGAAATCCCGCTGCTTCCACCACCACACCGTCGTGCTGCTGGATCTCCATCAACCTCTCCTCCCCCCTTGCTGGATCAAGAAGGAGGAGACGTCTCTGCTCCGTACGTGTGTTGAACGCGGAGGTGCCGTCCGTTCGGCGCTCGGTCATCGGTGATTTGGATCACGACGAGTACGACTCCATCAACCCCGTTCTCTTGAACGCTTCCGCTCGCGATCTACAAGGGTATGTAGATACACTCCCCTCTCACTCGTTGCTAGATGACTCCATAGATTGATCTTGGTGATGCGTAGAAAATTTTAAAATTCTGCTACGTTCCCCAACAAAAGCGCCCTTACCAACCAATGAATCCTTTGGGGAACAAACTTCCCATCGACCATTAAAGACTTAATTTCGTCAACTAAATGACCATAAACTGAGCGATTCAGACCTGACCCGAAGAGGCATGAGAGGGCGGTCAAAGAATCGGACTGCATTATAACTGGTAATTATGTATGTTGACGAACCAATCCCTCCACGCTACGCCTAAATTCACTATTTGGCAAGTTATCATTTATTTGAGATCTCTCTTTTGTAAGGTAATCTTGACGAGCCAATCCCTTACCGATCATTAATGCATGTAGGATCATATTGTTTGAGATCCTACAATATGCAAGACTCCCATGTAAGTTATCATCATGATCTTAATCAGACAAGATAGTACCTCTAATGATTCTTGGTGATTTATCATATCTTTCGACTATTTTCAACCTTGAGGAGGAAAACTAGGGAAGTCAGATTGTGATTGGTATCTCGATTTGACAATAACCAGGAGAATTTTGTCCTTGCTCACAAAAACCGTAAAAAAGAATTCCAACTCAAAGGTATGCGGCTCGGACATTGCCAACTTTAGTGCGAGAGATGCTCACATTAAGCAAAAGGGTTAGATTTAGTTTTTAGCCAAACTTTTGAAAGGAGTCGGTTTGTCAAAAATTACTCACAAACACCACAATGGCCCTTCTCAACAACTTGTGCGTATCGATCAAGCATATTCTCTATTTCTAAGGGACATCAATTACAATGTAGACGCACAAATACACACCACCACACACAGTCACACACACACACCTTTGTGGGGGATCTGACCGATGGTTTAGAGGGGGTGAATAGACCTAATACAAACTTCTACCACTTTTAAAGTTTGACAATTTTAAGCACAAAGAGGCTAGTTGATCCTTAAACAATCAAGCAATTATGATGAGTAAGCATCTGAAAAATATAACAACTTGAATGAAAGTAAGGGAATAGGGTAGAGTAGGCAAAAATTTGTTGACCCGATGATTTTTCACATGGTTCGGATAGTTGGCGCTATCCTACATCAACGTGGATGGAGGATTCGGACCAAAAGGTTCTAGGATCCAAAGATCCCAGTTCTGATGCCCACCAAGCACAACCAACCTATTACATCATGGCTTGCACTTACAAGCATCACCAAGGGCATATCTTCACAAAGTCAGTGATCTACGGGTGCATACAAACTCTCAAGTCCTTCACACATAGAAGTTGATATGGTCTCAAGTGATTCCTGATCGTCTAAGATCTGCTCACGTAGAAGTTGATATGGTCTCAAGTGACTTCAAGAGATTGCGAAAATGAGCAAGAGCCTCTCCACACAGAGTTTTTCTAAAGGTCAATGAGGCATCCTCAGCATAGTCCACACCATCATCACACTCATCCTCCAACTTCTCACTAGGACTGTTTTGGATGAGAAGAGGCGGGTTAGGGGATCCAAACTTTGCTATTACCTCTTTAGCCATGAGCATTGATGAGTGATTTGCTTGTTCTCATTGGGGGAGTCAAAAAGGCCAGTGGAGGAGGAGGAGGGTGTGGAGTGCACGACAATGGCGGTCGTACACACATTCTCATCGTCATCGTATTTTGGGGACCGATGTCAATTTTGGAGACGAGTCCAGTGACCGTAGGTGAATTTCACTTCCAACTAGGGTAATGGAGGTCCACTTTCAATCTCCGCCTTTTGATGATCGATCACAAAACCATTGAGTATAACACGAGATAATTACGAAAACAATGTATCAAAACGAGATGATTGCCATTCAAATTGAGCTCCCCCAATTTGTGTGCATTTTTAAGATTTGCTTTTGAAACGCAAATGCACACATCCTTAGAAGTGTGAGAACATCCAAGTATATATAACAAACATCACTAAGTGCATTATGTGAGAACGTAGATAAGCATGGATATAATTAGAAAATACGCAAGCACATGTTCCCACAGGCCTTCAGGTTTCCAGTCTAAATCCAGGTCATCATCCGAGTCCTGAAATGCTTCCATGCTTTCAATGATAGCCGCTACAAAAAGGAGAACAGGAGCCGTGTCAGCAAAATGAACATTTTTCGACCAATCACCCTTATTTATACCTGAATAAGCATCTTATCTACCGGCAGATTCGAAGAAGGAAATCTGCAATGTAACCTTAAATCTACAAGTACAGTAGTTTCTTGGCAGAAAACTGCAATGAAATGCCCAGAAAATTGGCTAGAAGAAAATATAGTTTGTTGGAGCAGAAGAGAGGGGATTGGATGTCAGTACCGAGCCAATCGAACTCCTCTTCTGCCTCGGCGTACTTGGACCGGCTCTCCGAGCTCATCAGCGTGTTGTAGGCGTGCTTTATCCTCAGAAACTTCGCCTGCGCATTCGCCTACATTGAACCAGGAGGTTGGTCAGCAAAATCTCCGTTGGTGTAGCAGTACTGAAGCTACTTCCGTCGCTGAATCCTGCTGCTTGGATGGGAAGCACCGCACCTCCTTGTTGACGTCCGGGTGGTACTTGAGCGCGAGGCGCCGGTACGCGCGCTTGATCTCGGCAGGCGAGGCCGACGGCGCCACGCCCAGCACCTCGTACGGGCACTCCCTCCTGCTCCCTCGTCCGCCGGCGCCCGCGCGGACCCGCACGCTCGCCCGCCGCGTCCACCGGGAGGAGCCGGAGCCGGAGCTGGAGCGGAGGAGGGGGAGGAGAGGAGGCGCCGGACTTGGAGCAGACGTGAGGCGGCGAGAGGGACGGAAGAGGAGACGCGGGGCGACGGCGGCCTGCGCCGACAGCGCCATTGCCAATGGGGTTGCGGGGCTCGCGGCGGGCGCCTCCTCCGCCGTTCAGATCGACCGGCGCAGAGGATCCAACGGCCGCGCTACAAGTTGATCGTTGTGTGCCAAAACCTTCCGTGACTACTACAAGGAAAACGATCAAAATCAACCGGTTGATTTTCTACTCACGTAAACCGCTCGCTAGACACGCCACGTGTCCCCGTGGGTCGTCCCACCGCCCACTCTTTCCCTTATCTCACGGGAACCACTCGTCCCTATCCTTTCACCGAAACGCAATCCCCTTTTCTTCTCCATGGCTTTCTCTCGTACTACTCCTCGCCATGGCCTTGCTTTTTTTCTCTGTTGCCGCCGTGAGGGAAAACCATCTGCGGTGGCTGGGGCGCCAGGGTGTAGACGGGCAGCCACGCGCTGCAAGCACCTGCTGCAAGGCGGGCTTGGTGATGTGAGCCGGGGGCGCAGGATGCTCCGCCGGTGGGCGGCGGAGCTGCAGTTCAACGAGCGTGCTGCTGCACGGCGACGTCGGAGCTCCAGTGCAACACACAGGTGGTGGGCGGAGGAGCTGCAGTGCAACGGCCATGGTGTTGCGCACCGTCGGTGGAGCTACAGTGCAACACGGACGGTGAGTGATGTAGCTCCAGTGCAACGGGGCGTGGTGTTGTGCGCCGGCGGCGGAGCTGCAATGCAACACGCCGGTGTTGCTATGGAGCATCGCCAGGGGCCGCCGGTGTTGCTATGGAGCTTCGCCAGGCCGCCGGTGTTGTATTGGAGCATCACCGACGTTGCTATGGAGTGTCGTCGAGGCCGCCGGTGTTGCTATGGAGCATCGTCGGGGGTCGCCGGTGTTTCTATGGAGCGTCTTCGGGTCCGCCGGTGTTGCTATAGAGCGTCGTCGGTGTGTTGTATTGCCGTATCGCCGGGCCACTGGTGCTGTATTGGAGCATCATCGGGACCACGTTGTGTTGCATTTGGGTTATGACGGCTAGGATCTGCACTCCGGCGAGTGAGCGATGCAGCCTACCGACATGCTGTTGTGTTTGTAACGAGCGGGGTGCATGGTGGATGCGAGGCGAGCGGAGGAAAGACATACTGCAGCCTGTGATCGAACGGCTATGCGCATGTGATCAAACGGCTGGCAAGGGGGCTGATCTTTCTCAAAGATCAACCGGCTGATTGGTAGCAGCCACCTATGAATAAACCCAAAAGACAACTGGCGATCAGAGAGATACGTAAAGAAGAGACCCAACACCTGGCGATCTAGGGTTAGTGTGTCGCGGTCGCTGGTGGTGACTGCACGCCCTGTGGCCTCCTGTGAGGCTGTCTGATGTCCTGACGAGGTGTTCCCTCCTTAGTTTTCCGTTCCCCTTGCGAAGAAGGCTAGGGTTTGCTGTCCTCCGGCGGCTTGGCTGACCCAGAGTTTTGTTGTTTTTCACTGATGCAAAGCTGGGATCTACAGAAAGTGATTCGTTGATGGGGAGTTTCTTCTACGTCGATCACAGGATACACGGCATAGTCGGCAATGGAACTCTTGCGTTGGAACTGTCGTGGTATGGCCAACACGAAGGCAGTTAGAGCGCTCCTGGACATCCAGAAGTAATGGGGGCTAGATGTGGTTTTCCTGTCTGAAACACATCTGAACATAGTTAAGGCAGAAAAGTTAAGGAAAAAACTTAAGATGGACAAGGTGAAAGTTCATGAGAGTGTAGGTGCAACATGTGCAACGAGGCATGCTTCAATGAGCTTTACGGAGCATCACCAGTGTTGTTATGGAGTATCGACGGGTCGCCGGAGCATCACCGGTGCTGCGATGGAGCATCGTCGGGCCGTCGGAACCTCGAGGGTGCTGCAATGGAGCATCGACGGGTCGCCGGAGCATCACCGGTGATGCGATGGAGCATGGTCGGGTCGCTGGAGCATCACCGATGCTGCAATGGAGCATCGACGGGTCGGCGGAAAATCGCCAGTGCTGCAATGGAGCATTTGCCGGGCTGCCGGAGCATCACCATTGCTTTGAGGAACATCAACGGGTCGCCGAAGCATGGCCAGTTCTGGGAGGGAGCATCGACGGGTCGCCGGAGCATCGCTGATGCTTCAGGAGATGGTCGCAACAGCGTCGGTGCTGCAGCCGTGGCCAGTGCTGACAAGCTCGCCGGCGTTTTGCCTTCAGATGACCGGTGACGCAGCTGATGCAACGTGAACGTTGCATCTGGTGCAAGCAGAAGTTCGCGGTCCATGTCGGCCAACTGTGGCTCGTCGCGTGGGAAAGGATGCTGCGTTGCATACGATGGCTGGCTGGAGTGGCTGCGTAAGATACATGGGCGTATTGTGGTGGAAGTGATGGCTGGTTCAGGATCAAGCGGTTCAAATGAACGGCTGGCCAGGCGGCTGATCTTTCCGTAAGATCAGCCGGCTTACGCCTAGCAGCGGCCCTACTACAAACTGTAAGCTGTAACACACCGCGGTTCAGACTATGAAATTTAGTTCCCCTTCTTCCAAAATTCATCATTGGACAAGTACTCAACTTATTTGAGGTACAACAAGATCCTATTTTAAATAAGCAAGACTCTCATGTGAGTTATCATCATGAACATCTTAACCAGACAATATAACAATAATACTTCTAATAATTCTGGGTGATTTATCATCATAATATCTCTGGATTTTTTTTCCAACAACCTTGAGAGGGAAAACCATCTCTTCAGGGAGTTGGGTTACGATTGCTATCTCGATTTGATAAAAACCGGTGAGAATCTTGTACTGGAAACTTCATTTCACTCACTTGAGGAAAAGGATTAGGTTCGGCTCAAATTACGGAAGAAGTTTATCTTTTGGCTGAACTTTCGAAAAGGAGTCAATTTTGTAAAAAATCACCCGCAAACACAATGACACCACAACGGCCCATCTCAACAACTTGCTCAAAACGGTCAATGTTTTTTTTTAACCTACTAGAGTGGGGTTTTCACCATTTTGGCGGTTTTTAGGGATAGAGATCAATATAGGGATTGTGCTAGGCTACCAGTTAGTACCACCAGTCTAACAAACTATAGAGCAGCAGCTGAATCCATCTATACATCACACCAAACACATCAGCAGAAACGAGAGGGATGCCATCTTTCACCGATCTGAAATCACAGTCCCTTGGTAGAAAGAATGGCAAAGCACACCAGCGCAGAGCAAGCAGCGTCCTTGATTCAGGTCAATCATGTTGGCGAAAAGAACTGAATGGTCACAGGTAAGCTGGTGCAGCTGCGACGCCATGCACCGATGGCGCAGCCTGTGTGGTCGCTGGGGCGGGCGGCCAGGAGTCATCATCGGTCGCCGACGCTGCTCCTTCAGCACTGGGCTGTGGGGTTCCTCCGGCTGCACCCTCGCTGCCTGGAGCGTACCCATAGTGCCTGACGAGTTGCAGGTTCGTCGCGGCTGCTTCATGTGGTGGTGCACCATAGGCAGCTCTGAAACACAAGAACGTACGAGGCAAAAGTACAAATTCATCAATTATTTGTGCATGTAGCCACAAGGAAAAACGCATGAATAAGTGGTCAGTTCCAACACGCAAAGTATGTATCTATATCTACATTGTCCCTGCAAGTAGTTTCTTTTTGGAACTATCTAGACCAGCTGAACAGTGCGGTTTCGAGACATCAACGGGCCGACATTGACCGATGTATACAGATTGTTTTGCAAAAAGATTGCTTTGCATGTAGCAGATATTAGGAAAGAGGAAAGTACTGGGACCAATCGGTGGCTACCATACATACCTCCCAGAAGTAGTTTCCTGGTAATGAGATTTCACAGCATCAAATCGATATGGATCATTCCGATTAGCAGCATAGTAGGGATCAGAGGAATAGGCAGGGTCTGTAACATGTTCTGGCACAGGGTGTTGGGCTCGCGCATAGCGATATTGCAAAGGAGGCACTTGGGCGTAGTGGTAGGTGGCAGGAGGTGGACCATATGCTTGATAACCTGCTTGATACGGATACGCGGTTGGGGTCGCATAGTAAGCAGGTGTGGTGTATTGAGCAGTCACAGGAAGGTGAGAATCTCGGCGTGGATAAGGTTGATTTGGCACCAGATGAGCCGCTGGAGTAGGAGCAAAAGTGCTTAGGTGATACACATAAGTTGGCTGTGTTGGGTATGAAGCTGAAGGAGGCAGAAAAGCAGTAGATTGAGCGGGATGCCTGTTGTCAACATAATGCATGGGTGGTGCCTCTGGCACTGGCAGTGAAGTAACTGGACGGAACAATGCTCTCAGTTTCTCAACCTACAACAGAATTACCAAAAACAATGAAAATTCAGTGCAGGTAAATGCATAATATAGTTCAGAGCTAAGCACTGATAAAATTAAGACAGAACAGAAAGATGGAGGATAAAATTAAGACAGAACAGAAAGATGAAGGATAAAATTAAGACAGAACAGAAAGATGGGAGGATAAACGCATTGCAAAGATAAGTTCAGTTCTCAAAGTTAAAGCATAGTGAATACAGATTACATGAAAATCCCTCTCAATCTCGACTTGCTTCTACATGTGCTTAGACCACACCAGCAAGTATTGAAGTAAGGGTGGAAACTACTGTTAAAAGTTCAAACTAGGCACAGCAAGACGATTTGACTAATTTGATACTTTGATGTATACAAAAGACCATACATAAGAGAGAACGAGTGTTCATCTGGCAGAGTGCCTGAAGTTAGAACCTCTTTGTACAGGGGTTACAAATATACAAGAAAGATTCAGCACAGTTCGTTTCACCTCTCCTCAAGTATACACAACATAAATAAACACTGGTTCCCACTTACTTGCGTAAAGGTAAGTTCAGGCCAAAATTTCCCACGGGAATAATTCTCACTTATGGCACTTCTTATGCTACTCTCTGGGATAGGCATGAAATCACCATCAATCACAAATTTGACCTGCACATATAAGAAGAACACTGAACACTCAGTTTATGAACAATAATAATAATGTATAGCTAACCTATGAAGTTGATTGCTGGATGTCACTGGAAACTAAAGAGCATAATATGAGCCAAGATGAATCGAAATTTCAGAAAATTAAAATAGTCAGGACTCCTTTGGGAGATAACGGACTTACAAAATGTGTATCATTAATAGCACTGGAAATGAGTTTTCATCATGCGTAAAAGGAAGTGCGGCAAAGTTCATTGCCAAAGCCAGTAGTAAATTACAAAATTAGTTTACGACTGATTAAGAGGGACCGACAGTGGGCGACCCAAAATGCTTGTATGGCTGGAGAATGAAACATTACTGTTCTAACCAAATGTATTTCAGGTTCTCCCTATATGCTACTCCCTCCGTCCGAAAAAGCTTGTCTCTCAAATGGATGTATTTAGCACCAACTTAGTGCTAGATACATCCATTTGAGGGACAAACTTTTTCGGATGAGTGCTAGATACATCCATTCGAGGGACAAGCTTTTTCGGATGGAGGGAGTACAAGCATCAGTTTTTGAGTTGACTCCCAACTTTTCATCAATCATCGTGTCAGCAAACTTGTGATACTAGCTTACTTGGTGAAAAGTGAAAACTCTTCTCTTTCTTTGATGCAAACCATAAAAACGAGCCTAACAAAGGTTGGACCTGGTGATTTGCCACTGAAATGTGGCACCAGGAGTCCAGGGCCCACATTTCAGTGACACATGGAGCGGCAAATCATCAAGCTCCATTCTTTCTTTGTGGTGGTAATTAAGATTGACACACGCATAATCACAGATCAGTGCCAGCATACTCCACCCACGTATGACGTATCTACCGAATTCCAGACCGTAGGAGCATGACTCGCGAGGGGACGGGGGCGGTACCTGGGCAGGGTAGCGGCCCTGGAAGGCGGCGGGCTCGAGGGCGAGGCCGCCGTCGGAGTCGGCGCGGTAGGGCCCGTAGAGGTTCTTGGCGTGGAAGTCGTAGAGGAAGAGCGCGGCGCCGCGCCTGATCCGGGAGACGGCGTCCAGCCTCCCCCGTGGCAGGCCCAGCACCCTGTACCTGAAGCACTCGGGCCTGGTCTCGCCGCTGCACATGAAGATGTACCCCGCCGGCAGAGGCGATGCGTCTTCAGGTCGGTCCGCCGCCGGCTGAGGCCCCGGGCTCTTGCGCGGCGGAGGGGGGGAGGCGTCCGTCGCCATGGACGCGGAGCAGGGGAGAGCGGCCTAGGGCTTTGCTCCTGTGCCGATTTTTTCTTTGGTGGAGTTCGTCCGGGGAGCAGGAGTGGAGTGGGGTTGGTTTAGCGTAGGTGACGGCGAACCAAAAGTGCTTGACTAGGTTGACGCGTGTCACTCCAAGAGGCAGTATTCAGAGTTTCAAAGGATCACTATTTCTACTACTTTCCTCTGTTCACAAATATGGAGTATAAAATGTTTTGAATATTTTAATATAAGCGCCAACTGAAATAGGTGAACAAATACACTAAAATATGTCTATATATCTTGAAAAAAAAATATGTATATATACATGTGATTCAGACAAAAAATTACTAGAACGTCTTATATTTATGAACAGAGGGAGTATATTACAACCAATGGTAAACAAAGGACAACATTACTTGTGTAACTAGGTCTTTGTTTGTTTCAGCTTTAGGGACCAGATTCATCCTTGGAAGCGAAGCTAGAAACCGATTCGGGCCATTTTCAATTGCCTGAAGCATGTTCCAGACTCAAAACTTTTGGAACCTGACAATAAGAGCCCTAAGAGCATCTCCAGTCGTGTCCTCAACAGGCCCCCCAAGGCCCTTTTTTAGCGCCGGCGCTGAAAAAATGGCCCAGTCGTGTCTCAGAAGCCCAATTTTCGTCGGTTAGGCCCGAAACCGGCGGCGGACCCAGGCCAAACCCGGCGCGCTGGGGGGCGCCCGGGGAATCGTTTTTGGCGTGAAAGCACGGTGGCCCGTTGAGTCAGCGACCCCGGCGCATCGTCATCCTCATCGCCTCGGTTCCCGAAGGGAATCAATGCCAAGGCGGCCGCGCTGCCACGCCGGTCAGCCTCCATTGATGCCCCACGGGCGGCGCAGTGAAGGCGCGGCCACGCGCGTCCCGCCCGAGCCGGCCACGCGTACACACGTCGGCCGCCCTCCCACCGCCCAAGCCCAGCTATAAAAGCCGCCCCTCCCTCGCCGGGGAGCGCACACTCCATTCGCCACAGCTCCTCCTCTCGCCGCGACGCCCCTCTCGACTAAGCTCGCCTCTCCTCTCCCTTTCTCCCCGCCGACGAGCATGGCCGAGCGCTACCCAGGCGACGGCGTGGCGGCGATTGGCTTTGGCCGCCGTCACCTGCACGAGGACGAGGCCGACTACCCGGCACCGCCGGACATGCGGGTGCCGGGCACATGGAAGCTGAGCGCCGGCGGAGTCCCGGTGCCACCAACGCCCACCGGTGCTGCCCGGCGCTTCGAGATCGCACGCATTCGGTCCTCGCTGACGGAGGAGGTGCGTAATCAGCCGAGGTACGCCCCCGACAGCAACACGCTGTGGACTATGTACTTCGAACGCCGCCACGCCGACCAGCTCGCCTCCTCGAACGGCGTCGAGCCCCGCGGCCGCCACAACTCCGAGGGTCGGCGCCGATGGAGGGGCGTCCCCGACCGCACCCTCGAAGCCGTCCTCGAGCACATCGAGCCAGCAACACGCCACGCCTGGAGTACCCGGCGCCCCCCAGCTTCTCGCGCTGTCGCGGCAGCTCCTGGACACCGCGGCGGATGGAGACGGCGACCTCCTCGTCGTTGGGCTCTGGCTCCCTCTCCTCCGATTCGCCGGCGCTCCACCCCGTCAAGCCGGAGCCACAGGAGACGCCACTTGGGCGCTGTACCCGCGGCGGCGCCCTCGTTATCCACGAGGGCGGCCACCCCTCTCCTTCTTCTTCCCGGCTCGTCAGGCCGAAGACCGAGCCGGGGTTGCTCCCCGTGAAGAAGGAGCACGCGGACATGGCCGCCGACAAGGAGACCGCCCTCAAATGGGCGAGGGCGGAGTACGTCCACGAGCAGTTGGAGCGCCAGCGCCGCGCCTTCGAGGAGATCGCCGCTTGTCGCCGCGGACGCGAGGAAGGCGGTGTCGTCGTCCTCGACAGCGACGATGAGGACGCGCCCGGGCCGTCCAACCCCCCACACATCGGCGACGCTGGCCAGGGGTGTAGCAGGGACGGCGGCGGCATGCAGGACGGCGGGGACGGCGGCGACGGCGACAACGACGACGACGGTGACTACACCCGGTTCTACAGGCTCCTCGGCATGTAGAAGGTGGGCGGCGGCGGGCAGCGACAGCGGCGTAGTAGTGCTAGGTGTAGTTGTAGTTTTTAGTTTATGTTTTTAAGTTTTTGTACAAATATCAATGAAATCACCTAGTCTGGACGAATTTGTGGCGTGTTTGGCCGAATTTTGGCCGATTTCCTGTGTCAAAAAAGGCGTGTGGGGGGGGGGGGGGGGGGGGGCCTTGGGGCGATGGCTGGAAACCAAACCGCCCCCACGCCGAAATTATCGCCGGCACGCCCCCAGGTGGCGTTATTTCAAGCCCCTGGGGGGCCGAACAACTGGAGATGCTCTAAGGTAAGCAAGGAAAGCTTGGGCTTCTCATTTGGTTCCAACACAAAGAAGTGTATTTCACTCCTGGCCATTTCATATCTCTACTCCTATAAAAGTCTCGGTTGGTGATGATGGTGTGTATCTGCCATTCATCATTTCTGACCATTAGATCTACATCCAATGCATATAACACAAACGAGACAAGATGCGACAATTTTGCAAAAAGACGCCCGCCACTCCTCTTCAGATTTGCAAAGCAACCCCTTAGTCGTTGTCAGTCCACCCCAGCCTCGTCCAATCAGCCATGGAACCGATCTGGGTGGTGGCCGCTGCAGCTCCGCTGGCGGCTGCCGTTCACCCCCAATGCCTATCCTACCTACTCTTTGCCACAACATCCCACATCTCCGTCACCTCCACCCCCCCTCCCCCGTCGTCTCTCTGCCTCTACCCCGTTTTCTCTGACTCAAACATCCAAAAGTGTCGTCGGCACCGTCTGTCTCTAGCGCCTCTCCTGCGTTCTCCCCTGTTGCAGCAACCCAACCGCCCATCGACCACCTCCACTTCCTCATCCTTGCTATCTCCTCCGCCCTATAGCTCATCTCCTCCTTCGACAATCTCTGCTTGTAAGTTGGCAACGCGCTGCTCAGCGGCGACACCACCACTTACTACTCCTTCCCCTCCACCCCTAAAAAACTACTCCATTCCCCTCCATGGTGGTCTCCATTTAAATACATGTTGCTCCCTGACGACCTCACTACACACGAGCATCACACCCGTGTCCTCCACCAGTCGGACTCCATCTTTGAGACAACCTGATCTGTTGTGATGGTTGACATAGAGGTACAATTTGATTTCCGTACAAATTCAATCTATCTAACTAGGGTTATTCATCTAAAATTGCTTCCTATCTTCATGTCTAAACTTTGTGTAGTGAAATTTCATAAAAGAAACTCAGCTACTTGCTTCAGCGTCCATCATATTTAAGTACAAATCTGCCATATATGTGTGTTCAAATTGTTTTTTTAGCTCGGAGGACTGTAGGAGAGGGGGGTATGGTATACTTTACAACATGTACAAAAGAAAAAGAAGGGGAGGATCTTGACTCAAGACTAGAACAAAAAGGAGGAGCAAAACTAATACAAGTGTATAAGATCAGATTCAAGTAACTTCCTAAAGTAGAGAAGAGATTAAGCTATCAAGACCAGGCTTGGCTCTGTATTTGAGCAGTGCAAAATCTTCTTTGAATCTTTGTAGCCAAAGAACATGGGTGTGGAGGATCCTTTGGAAAAATAAATTATTTCTTGCTTTCCATAAAGACCAGGCAACAATAATAGAAACCTCCATGAACATGAGCCTAGCCCAAAAATTCTTGGCTATTTTCATCTTGTTTTCTCAACATTATCTTTGATCTTTGGCAGAAAAAAATTCACACACACATTATACATTACTTATCTCCCTTAAATCCTCATTAGTTTCCATCAACAGTATTTCTATTTTACTTGATTGATGGGACGGAAGACATCTCATGTGGCCTTGGAATGTGCTTTTCAATCACGTCCAATTATGGTTTGGGTTCCTAATTTTATGTTGTATTCACCTGTTGGGAAACGTAGTAGAAAACAAAAAAATCGTCCTACGAACACGGTCCAGAATCACTATGAAGATGCACAAGGGGTTTAGATCAGATCGTTACCAACTCCGAGTTGAAGCGGAAGAAGAGTTGATGAAGAACGTCGATGAAGTCCCTCAAACCTTTCATGAACCATCCCTCGGGCAAAAGACCGAAAGCACGGCCTCACTACAGTTTGCAAGCTTACATGCTTCACGGTCCGGCAGCGCTTCGCCGTCCAGAACTAATCACCACCGGAGAATTAGAGGGAGAAGATTAGAGCCACACGGGTCCTCTAATTATGAGGATTAGAGAGAACTAGATCTAGCTCTAACTGGATCAACTAGAACTAGAGCTAGCGAACTAGAGGAGGCTACAAAACTTGTGTGTCCTCACTGGGCAAAATCCTCTAGTATATATAGGTGTAGAGGAGAAGGGAGGGGGCGCCACAAGGGGAAGGAGGGCTCCCTCCTTGCACCGTCCCAAGGGGGAGGAGGAGTCACTCCCCCACTCCAATTAGGCTAAGGAGGCTCCACCTTTTGTTATTGGGCCCTAGGGCCCAATAACTCTCCACCACTTGGCCTAATTGTATTTTTCCTTGGCCCATTGATATTAAATAAATTATAAAAGCATCCCAATTAGTATTAGAGCCTTTTATTATCATTTTAACATCTTCGAAAACAATTTCCGCATATATATCAATTACCGGAATTACCCGGTAAACCCCGAAACTCTTCCAGTAACCTCGGAACACTTCTGGTTTCTCTCGAAACTATTTCTAATATTAATGAAACTATTTCATAAATATTTTCTTATAACTCTCACTCCACTAACACTCAACAGATTGTGATTCCCTTAAGCTTATGACCGTGTAGGTTTGGTAAAACATAGACATGAACAAAACCCCTTTCGTTCAATAATCAATAGCGGAACCGTGGACATCCATGTTGATCCCTATGAATACATGAATGAACTTCGAGTGAACCTTTGGTTATCATGTGCTTATTCCCTTTGCTTCATGATACTTTACAAAACCCGAGGTGAGATGTATTGGCATCCTCTTAGTCATTCTCATGCTCACTATACCGGTCTCCTTGTTACCAGTTTTGTTCTTCTTTGTCGTTCACATGTTCCGGCATCCCTGTGACCTAGCCACCTGTGTCTGGTGATACATCTCCAATGTATCTATAATTTTTTATTGTTTCATGCTATTATATTATCAATTTTAGATGCTTTATATGCAATTTTATATCATTTTTGGGAACTAATCTATTAACCCAGTGCCCAGTGCCAGTTGTTGTTTTCTGCATGTTTTTGGTTTTTCAGGAAATCAATATCAACTGAAGTCCAAACATGATAAAACTTTACGATAATTTTTCTGGACCAGAGGGGACCCTAGGAGCCTCGGGAGGAGACCAGGGGAGCTATGAGAGTGCCACAAGCTCACCAGGTGCGCCCCCTTAGCTTGTGGGATCCACGGAGCTCCGTTTGACCTAATTCCAACTCCATATATTCCCATAAATCCTGAAACCAATAAAGAGCCACCCGAAACACTTTTTCCGCTGCCACAAGCTTCTGTTCTTCCGCGATCCCATGTGGAGGACTTTTCTGGTACTCTGCCAGAGGGGGAGTCGATCACGGAGGGCTTCTACATCAACCTTGCTGTCCTCCAATGATGTGCGAGTAGTTTACCACAGACCTACGGGTCATAGCTAGTAGCTAGATGGCTTCTTCTCTCTCTTTGATCTTCAATACAAAGTTCTCCATGATCTCCATGGAGTTCTATCCGATGTAATCTTGTTTTTGCGTTGTGTTTGTTGGGATCCGATGAATTGTGGGTTTATGATCACATTATTCATTGAAAGTAATTGAGTCTTTGTTCTCCTTTATTATGCATGATTGTTATAGCTTTGTATTTCTCTCCGATCTATCCATTTGGTTTGGCCAACTAGATTGATTTATCTTCACTGCGAGAGGTGCTTTGTAATGGGTTCAATCTTGAGGTGTCCTCACCTCGTGGCAGAAGGGGTAGCGAGGCACGTATTTGTATTATTGCCATTAAGGGTAAAACGATGGGGTTTATGTCATCTTGCTTAAAGTGTTACTCTATTTGTCATGAACTTAATACCATATATGCATGCTGGATAGCGGTCGATTGGTGGAGTAATAGTAGTAGATGCAGAAACGTTTCGGTCTACTTGTCACGAATGTAATGCCTATATACATGATCATTGCTATGAATAATATTATAAGTATGCGCTATCAATTGCCCAATAGTAATTTGTTTACCCACTGTATGCTATGTTTCAAGAGAGAAGCCTCTAGTGAAACTATGGCCCCGGGTCTACTTTTATCATATTACAAAAACCAAAAATACCTTGCTGCAATTTATTTACTTTTATTTTGGTTTGCATTTTATATATCTACCACTAGAAGATTTAGTCCTTGCAAGTAACGAGTTCAAGGGGATTGACAACCCTCTTGCCCGCGTTGGGCGCAAGTATTTGCTCTTGTGTGTGCAGGTGTTGTTCACTAGGCTTGGTGTGATTCTCCTATTAGTTTGACAACCTTGGTTCTCATTGAGGGAACTATTTATCAGCTATTACATTGCTTCACCTTCCTCTTAGGAGAAAATCACAACGCAGTTCACAAGTAGCAGAAAGAATTTATGGCGCAGTTGCCGTGGAGACATCATCCTAAACCTACAAGTACCTACACTCAAATTATCATTTACTTGCTCTAATTTTTATTTTGTTTATTTGATTTTATTAGTCTTGTCAAAAATATCAAAAACACAAAAATATTTTACTTTGCTTGTTTGCTTGCTTGGAGTTGCTACCATGTCTGAATTTGTTATCGCTAAAGGAGATAGTGAGGATAGCAAAATTATTGAGAATAAAACTCCCGGAATTTGGATACTAAAACTTTTATGACGGGAAGTGGGAATATTATAGGGAAAAGTATTATTCAAGAGTTCTTCACTTGTACGGGAACATTGGTGTCTAATGATAGTCCTATCCTTAAAAGAACCAATAGTTATGCCCAGGCTATCTCTGCACTTATTATTAAACATGAAAGAAGATTAATGCGTACTCATCCCACTTTGCAAAGGTTGTTCTTTGAGCTACCCGTTATAAACAATCCTAAGGCTAAGAAGATAGCTACAATAATTCTCATGAATGAATTTGATTATATAGTGCGAGAAGCTAGAGAAATTTTTTACCTTTATGACATGAGTTATGAGTGCCCTATGATAGATGAAATCTTAAATGATAGTGATTTTATGAGAAGATATATGTCTCGAGATCCTCATGCTTTTGAGGAAAATGCTAAAAATAAGGTTTCAAACCTACATTTAATCCAACATATATTCAATAGTACTAATCATCAATATGCTTGGATTGTAAAAGGGAACCAACAAGGTTTTGAAGAAGATTTCCTTGAAAATGCTAAATTCCTCATAGAGAATGAATTCACCGTTACTTATGAAAGGTCGCTTGATGACCATATCCCTCAAGAAGTAAAACATGACAATATAAAAGTTACTAAGGATAGCCCTTTCCATTATTAAGGTTCTCCTAATAGGAAGTCCATTACCGAAAAAGAGAATTATTGAGAAGTGCTTATGATGATGCTATGTAAGGATAATGGAATCTAAAGATGTCAATACCTGAAACAATGCATTACGCCTAGCTAGGGGCGTAAAACAATAGCGCTTGTTGGGGGCATCACAATAGTTATCTAAAATTTTGCTTTTACTTTCTGTTCTTGTGTGTTGATATAATTATTGCTACTGTAATGATTGTATTTTTATGTTTCAGTTAGTATTTGTGCCAAGTAAAGCCTTTGGGATGATTTGGATAATAGTTGACTTGATTCTGTGAAAAAACATAAACTTTTGCTCTCAGTCCAGGAATTACTATAATTCACTTTGATCTGAAAATTTTACACATGATGGATATACAAATTTCCCATGTTGTCCTAATTTTTCAGAATATTTTGGAGTTACAAAAGTATGATTTTTATTCAGATCATTACAGACTGTTCTGTGTTAGACAGATTCTGTTTTTATTGCATAATGTGCTTGTTTTAATGATGCTATGGATTATATCGGGGGCGGGGGGGGGGGTATAAGTCATGAAAAAGTTAGAATACAGTAATTATTATGCAAAATTAATTATGAATGAGTTTACCACAGTACCTAAAGTTTATGATTTTTCTATTATACTAACGGATCTCACGAGGTTTCTGTTGAGTTTTGTGTGCTGAAGTATTCAAATTTTGGGTGAGATCGTGATGGATGAAGGAATAAGGAGCAGCAAGACCCTTAGCTTGGGGATTCCCAAGGCACCCCAATGTAATATTCAAGGAATACCTAAGTGTCTAAGCTTGGGGATGCCCCATATGGTATCCCCTCTTTCGTCCACAATTCATCGGTATATTACTTGGAGCTACATTTTTATTCATCACATAATATGAGTTTTACTTGGAGCGTTTTGTGCCATAGTTTTTTTTGCTTGCTTATTACTTTGCCACAATCATTGTTTGTTGGACACACCTTTTGAGAGGGACACACATTCATTGTGATTTGTTAGAATACGCCTATATGCTTCATTTATATCTTTTGAGCTAGGCAGTTGCTCTTGTGCTTCACTTATATTTGCTAGAGCACGACGGTGGTTATATTTTATAGAAATAATTGCACTCTCATGCTTCATTTACATCTTTTTGAGAGTATTAAATAGGAAGTGGTGATGAGCATGGGTTATAAGACTAGTCAGAAAAGGATAGGTATTTAAGATTGATATAATAAAAACTTTCATGTAGATCACTAAATATGAAATGTATGGTTTAATTATATTGATGTCGTAATATGAAATGGTATGAGTTCATTATCATTGGTTAGTAAGAATATTGATATTAAAGCTTGTTATTAACTACTCATTTAAGTGTCCAACATGGCATGGTGGGGATGTTTGAGCATTTTTATGTCTGAAATGTAATCCTTGAGTGATGTTATAACCGGAGGGTGCGCGATGGTTAACTCCTACCAACCTCCTCCCTAGGGGCATGTGAGTAGAGCTTTGCTTCGAGGGCTAATAAACATCCGCAATAAGTATATGAGTTCTTTATGACTAATGTGATTTCATGGACATTTACGCATTCCTACCTTTCTGCAATTTGCTAGCCTCTTCGGTACCATGCATTGCCCTTTCTCACCTCGAGAGTCAGTGCAAACTTCGCCAGTGCATCCAAACCTCGTGATATGATACGCTCTATCACACATAAGCCTCCTTTATATCTTCCTCAAAAGAGCCACCATACCTACCTATCATGGCATTTCCATAGCCATTCCGAGATATATTGCCATGCAACTTCCACCGTTCCGTCTTATGACATGTGTGTTCATCATCATATTGCTTTGCATGATCATATAGAGCTGACATGATATTTGTGGGAAAGCCACCGTTCATCATTGTTATACATGTTACGCTAGATCATTGCACATCCTAGTACACTGCCAGAGGCATTCATATAAAGTCATATTGTTTCGATTTATCGAGTTGTAAGTAAATAAAATTGTGATAATCATCATTATTAGAGCATTGTCCCAGTGAGGAAAGGATGATGGAGACAATGATTCCCCCACAAGTCGGGATGAGACTCCGAACGAAAAATAATAAAAAAGAGGCCAAAAGAGCCCAACAAAAAAATGAGAGAAAAAGAGAGAAAGGACAACGTTACTATCCTTATACCACACTTGTGCTTCAGAGTAACACCATGTTCTTCATATAGAGAGTCTCCGGAGTGATCACTTTCATATACTAGTGGGAAGTTTTCATTGTAGAACTTGGCTTGTATACTCCGATGATGGGCTTCCTCAAATGCCCGAGGTCTTCATAAGCAGGCAAGTTGGATTCACACCCACTTAGTTTCCATTGAGCTTTCATACACTTATAGCTCTAGTGCATTTGTTGCATGGCAATCCCTACTCCTCGCATTGATATTGATTGATGGGCTTCTCCATTGCCCGTTGATCCACCGAGTTGATGCGATACTTTCTTCCTTTTTGACTTCTCCTATATATCTCTACCACCGTATTCTATTCCACCCATAATGTTAATGTCCATGTCTCACGCTCATGTATTGAGTGGAGTTGAAAATCCCGAAGCGCGTTAAAAAGTATGATACAATTGCCTGGTTTAACACCGGGGTGCTCATGATTTATACTTATGCGGTGAAGGCGGAGTCATGCCATGCTTACATAATTCAATGAGTAGGGATAACATTCGTTGAGCATTGTATATTTTGAAATAGTAATGATTATGTTCTTATATTCATGGATATTTTTATGTTGATGTCAATTACTTCATCGTTTATCAATATTTATGCCGTGGAAGAGATTTCATAATAAACAGGCTAGGTAGCATTCAACATTAAAAAAACTATTTTTATCATTTATCTACTCGAGGACGAGCATGAATTAAGCTTGGGGATGCCGATACGTCTCCAACGTATCTATAATTTTTTGATTGTTTCATGCTATTATATTATCAATTTTAGATGCTTTATATGCAATTTTATATAATTTGTGCGAACTAACTTATTAACCCAGTGCCTAGTGCCAGTTGCTGTTTTCTGCATGTTTTTGGTTTTTCAGGAAATCAATACCAAACAAAGTCCAAACACGATAAAACTTTACGATGATTTTTTCTGGACCAGAAGGGAACCTAGGAGCCTTGGGAGGAGACCAGGGGAGCTACGAGAGTGCCACAAGCTCACCAGCACGGAGCTCCATTTGACCCAATTCCAACTCCATAAATTGCCATAAATCCTGAAAACCAACAGAGAGGCACCCGAAACACTTTTTTCGCCGCCGCAACCTTCTGTTCTTCCACGATCCCATCTGGAGGCCTTTTTCGGTACTCTTGGAGGAGGAGTCGATCACAGAGGGCTTCTACATCAACCTTGCTGCCTTCCAAGTAGTTTACCACAAACCTACCGGTGCATAGTTAGTAGCTAGATGGCTTCTTCTCTCTCTTTGATCTTCAATACAAAGTCCTCCATGATCTCCATGGAGTTCTATCCGATGTAATCTTATTTTGCGGTGTGTTTGTTGGGATCCGATGAATTGTGGGTTTATGATTAGATTATTCATTGAAAGTAATTGAGTCTTTGTTTAGCTTTGTATTTGTCTCCGATCTATCTGTTTGGTTTGGCCAACTAGATTGATTTATTTTCAGTGGGAGTGGTTCTTTGTAATGGGTTTAGTCTTGCGGTGTTCTCACCTTGTGCCAGAAGGGGTAGCGAGGCACGTATTTGTATTGTTGCCATTAAGGGTAAAACGACAGGGTTCATTCATATTGCTTGAGTTTTTTCTTTCTACATTATGTCATCTTTCTTAAAGGGTTACTCTATTTGTCATGAACTTAATACCGTAGATACATGCTAGATAGCAGTCGATTGGTGGAGTAATAGTAGTAGATGCAGAATAGTTTCAGTCTACTTGTCATGGACGTAATGCCTATATGCATGATCATTGCCATGAATAATATCATAACTATGCGCTTTTCTATCAATTGCCCAACAGTAATTTGTTTACCCACCGTATGCTATGTTTCAAGAGAGAAGCCTCTAGTGAAAACTATGGCCCCTGGGTCTACTTTTATCATATTACAAAAACCAAAAATACCTTGCTGCAATCTATTTACTTTTATTTTGTTTTGCAATTTATATATCTACCACTACCAGATTTAATCCTTGCATGCAACGTGATCAAGGGGATTGACAACCCTCTTGCCCGCGTTGGGTGCAAGTATTTGCTCTTGTGTATGCAGGTGTTGTTCACTAGGATTGGTGTGATTCTCCTATTCGTTCGATAACCTTGGTTCTTGTTGGGGATGTAACTACTGGGTATGACCCGCCCAAGAGGGGCCGGGTCATACCACTGGCGGCTTAAAGATGAAGAGGCCCGATAAGGTCCAAGAAGATATGAAGATGGCGGTTCATAGAGGAAGCCGATTGAAGACCCAAGACCCAGAGACGACTTGAGGCCCACGGGTGTGAGCCACCATATGTTTAAACTTGTCTTGTAAGGCAAGCTTAGGTAGAAACCGAGCCGGTCACGTTTGTGTGAGCCGACCGGGACTCTGTAAGCCGCCGGGCATTAACCTGTATATAAAGGGGTGACCCGGCGGCGGGTTAACTCAGGTAACAATCAACCGAGAACTAGGTCAAGCGTATTCGCTCCCTGGTAATCGAAAGAAAAGCAATACAACCTAAAGCAGGAGTAGGCTTTTACCTCATTGAGAGGGGCCGAACCTGGGTAAACTCTCTGTGTCCTTTGACCCGTTTAACCCCTTCAAGCTAACCTAGTTGCGATGGCTCCACACCTAAGTCCTTTTGTTAGGGCATCTGCCGTGTTAAGTCCATGACAGTTGGCGCCCACCGTGGGGCCAGAGCACGGTGGTTTCGAGTTCTTGAAGGGCAGCTTCTTAGGGATCAAGGGATATGCCGTGGGCCAGATGACCAAGAGTCGTCGCGGCAAGATCTACATCGACGACGCAGGCTGGGGTCCCGAGGCCGATTCAATCGAATATGGGTACCGGGTTCCCTTCGGCGGAATCCATGTCTTCATCGGCAAGATCGGCGAGTCGGAGCCTGAGTCGGACACCTGCACCGACATCATCGAGATGGCTCGGCGCGCGCGACTCGCCAAGATTCAAGCCGCTGTGAAGCACACTTTTGTTGGGTTTGTTCACGGAGCGGATCTTGAGGAAGGATCTGCATCTGGCGGAGAGACGGTCATCTACTCTGATGATGAGTCCTCAACCGGTGAGGCCAATTCAATGTATCAACTGCAAGACGGCGGGCTTGGGGGCTGTTCCGATGGCGACAGTATTCCGGACCCCTATGAGCCGCCGAACAGAGTCGCGATCTTCATGGCCGGCACACAACCGGTGCTGAATTCATCAACTGCGGCGGCTATGACTTCCGGTTCAACGGCTGAGGCGACGGCCGGTGCGAGCGGCTCTATGCGCCCGCCGGCTCAAGTTTTGTCTGAGCTCTTAGACGCCTTGGCAACTTTGTTAGAGGCAGAGGTGACTCCGGCGACTCAAGCCCAGCATAAGGTGGATGTGGCAAAACTGCGAGACGAGATTGCTCAAGCCGAAATTGAGCTTACCGCTGAGAATGCTAGGATGGCGATAGAATGAGCCGCCCTGGACGCTGCGTCGCAACGGATTCAAGCAGAAAATTTCCGGTTAACCTTGGACCAGAATGCATCCAACGCCGTTCTACGAAGAAGGCATCAGAGCCGTTTACCTTTGGAGTACGATGCGAGGAATCTTTTTAATACCCATGGGGCAGGACCAAGTAACCCGCCCGAGGTGACCCGGGCTGTTGAAGCGCCCGCGGCCGGGGCGACGGCTCAACCACATGTTGCAGATCCGCCCCGCTTGAATTTAACCCCGCCTCAGCAAGTGCCTACACCGCCGGGTCATTTTTCTAATCCTCTGGATAATATGCTTGCTGCGGCGTCACGGCTGGCGGCTCTTCCAGTGCAAGGTGAGTCTCCCGCGGCGGTTGAAGCCCGGAAGGCTGTGGAGCTTCTTCAGACGGCAGTGGCTCAGCAGGCGGCTTATTCATACAGCCGCGATCGGATTCATTCGACTCCACGCCACAGTTGGAGTTACAGCCGGCGTATTGAGTCGCCGGCGGTCTCGAGCAGTGAACGGCACCGTAACCAACCCCGTGGACATGACCCGCCACATGCTGATAATGAGGCTCAAGCTTTGGTGGATCAGGCCAGGGCACGTCGGGAGGCGGAGCTGGCGGCTCAGCTGGCGGTTCTTCAGCAGCCTCAGCATAACCCGTCGGTGTCTGTAGAAGCTGGGATGACTTCTAGGACCGTGGGTGTGCCGTGTTTGGTGCCGGCTTTGCGTAATGAGCTCCTGCCCAAGGATTTTAAGGGTCCCCGTAAGGTGCCCAATTACACAGCGGATCAACCCCCGGCGGCTTGGATTGAGAGTTATGAGCTAGCCATGGAGATGTTGGATGTTAATGACGCTGTGTGCGCTAAGTATTTCACCATGATGTTGGATGGGCCGGCTCGCACCTGGCTAAAAGAACTGCCCCCTAACTCCATCCGATCCTGGGCTGAGTTGAAGACGCGTTTTATTCAGAATTTCAAGGACACATGCAAGCAGCCTCTGTCGATTCTTGATTTAGACACTTGCATACAGGGTGAGGGCAAGTCAACCGCCCATTGGGTACGCCGGATCTCGGCTATTATCCACTCCTCGGACAGTATCAACGTCGGCTCAGCTGTCCTGATTTTGGAGAAGAATTGCCGGTTCCTTCCCCTCAAGCAGAAGCTGGGGCGGCTTAAGCGCCACTGCAATGATATGGGGGAGCTCATGGCGGCTCTCGTCAAATACGCCGACTCTGATAGCACTAAGGACCCTGAGTCTGATGAGGAGAAGGCTGGCAAGGGGAAGAAGAATGGCAATACAAAGGGGCAGCAGCACAATACGGCGGGTCAGGGTAATAATGGTAAGCGCAAGCAAGTCGACAGCGGTTCGGACTTTGTGGCCAATACCAACACACAGAATAATAATCAGCGTCGTAAGGGGAAATCGTCAACGCCCCAGTTTGGCGGGCCAAAGTTCAACCTTGAGGCGATAATGAATCAGCCTTGCCCAAAGGACGGTTCTCAAGATAAGCCGGCCACTCATCTATGGAAAGATTGCTTCATCATGGGTGAATATAGAAATTCCAGTTTTTATCAGGACAATCATGGCCCGCAGGGCGGGTCAGGATCCGGCTCTCATGGGCCCGGCTTTGGAGGTGGCGGTTCAAACTCTGGATTTCAGGGCCAAGGCAATCAAGGCGGTTTCAATCAGCAACCTAATCAAGGTAATCAATAGCAGCAGTCTGGTTATCAGAGTAATCCAAAGCAATTGAATAGTGGCCAATATCATGTTTTACCACAAATTTGTGCAAGCGAGATCAGAAGGTTCATAAACGCGCGGTGAGCACGGTCGAGCCGGCAGTCCCTCGATACTTGCGATGGTCAGAACAGCCCATTGTATGGAGCCGTGAGGATCACCCACTCCGGGTTGACAACCCGGGTCAGCTGGCTTTGGTGGTGGCTCCTCAGGTTGGAGGATACAAGTTCACAAAGGTACTTATGGATGGAGGCAACAGTATCAATATCCTCTACTATGATACTTTTCGCCGTATGAATTTGACTGATAAGGATCTTTAGCTGTCTTCTACCATTTTTCATGGGGTGGTGCCTGGTAAGTCGGCATATCCGGTGGGCAAGATAGCCTTGGAAGTGGCTTTTGGCAATGAGCATGATTACAGGGCTAAAACATTGACTTTTGAGGTGGTCAAGATCAAGAGCCCTTATCACGCCCTGTTTGGACGGCCGGCTTATGCCAAGTTTATGGCATGGCCTTGTTATGTTTATCTGCAGCTTAAGGTGCCAGGTCGTAAGGGTACCATCATGGTGCATGGTGACAGGAAGATAGCTTTGGAATGTGAAGAGGGCGATGCTGCCTATGCTGAGTCTGTTTGTGCAACAGAAGAGTTGAAGTTCTACAAAGATAATGTTGACCTGGCGGATATGACCCCTTTGAAGAAGCCAACCACAGAGCATGACCCCTTGTTGAAGTTTAAATCAGCAGATGACACCAAGCAGGTCGATTTTGTCCCTGGCGATTCGTCCCAACAGTTCATTATCAGTGCCAACCTGGATCCGAAATAGGAAAGCGCGCTCATCGAGTTCATCCGTGAGAACCGGGACATCTTTGCATGGAAGCCTTCAGACATGCCAGGTGTACTGAGGGAACTCGCTGATCACACTCTCAATATTGATCCAAAGTTTAAACCAGTCAAGCAATTTCTTCATCGTTTTAATGAAGAGAGGCGTAAGGCCATTGGTGAAGAGGTGGCCCGGCTCTTGGCGGCCAGGTTTATCGTTGAAGTTTTTCATCCTGAATGGTTGGCTAACCCGGTGCTAGTACTTAAGAAAAACGGCACCTGGCATATGTGTGTGGATTACACGGACCTTAACAAGGCCTGTCCGGCTGATCCTTTTGCTCTCCCTCGTATTGATCAGATCATTGATGCTACGGCGGGTTGTGAGCGTTTGAGTTTTTTGGATGCTTATTCTGGTTATCATCAGATCAAGATGGCAGTTAAGGACCGGGAGAAGACACCTTTTATCACTCCCTTTGGAGCCTTCTGCTACATGTCTATGCCTTTTGGGATTAAGAGTGCCCAGGCGACTTATCAGCGTTGTGTTCAGAATTGCCTCCACAGCCAGATTGGACGCAATGTTCATGCTTATGTGGATGATATTGTTGTGAAGTCCAGGAAGAAGGAGACCTTGTTAGAAGATTTGAAGGAGACCTTTGACAACCTCCGGGTCTACAAGATGATGCTTAACCCGGCCAAGTGTGTCTTTGGCGTGCCCGCAGGCAAGCTCTTGGGTTTTTTGATATCTGAGAGAGGTATTGAAGCTAAACCGGAGAAAATCAAAGCTATCACTTATTTGGCTAAACCGGCATGTATTAACGACGTCCAGCGTTTGGCGGGTCGCATCGTGACTTTAAGCCGGTTTATAAGCCGCCTGGGAGAAAAGGCTATTCCCCTCTACCAGATGATGAAGAAAACAAATCGCTTTGTTTGGAGTGATGCTGCTAATCAGGCGTTCAAGGCGCTTAAAAAACAGTTGGCTGAGCCGCCGGTTCTTGCGGCTCCTATTGACAAGGAGCCCTTGCTGTTATATGTGGCTGCTAACAGCAGAGCCGTCAGCATAGCAGTTGTTGTGGAAAGGAAGGAATCAGGCAAGGAATATCCGGTTCAAAGGCCGGTTTACTATGTCAGTGAGGTATTAATTGAATCTAAGCAAAGATACCCACATTGGCAGAAGCTAGTGTATGGAGTGTTCATGGCCAGTCGCAAGTTGAAGCATTATTTCCAAGGTCACCCTATTACTATGGTCAGTTCTGCTCCTTTAGGGGATATTATTCAAAATAGAGAAGCTACAGGCCGGGTGGCCAAGTGGGCCATTGAGCTGGGACCTCATGGTTTGAAGTATATGCCTCGGACAGCCATCAAGTCTCAGGCACTTGTGGATTTCATCAATGACTAGACGGAGTTGCAGATGCCTAAGGAGAAGCCTGATAACACATATTGGACTATTCATTTTGATGGATCCAGACAGTTGGAAGGCTCGGGGGCTGGAGTTATTTTGACTTCCCCACGAGGTGATAAGTTTTGTTATGTCTTAAGGCTGATGTTTCCTTGCACTAACAATGCAGCTGAATATGAGGCCTTGCTCCATGGTCTTCGAATGGCCAAAGAGATGAATATAAGCCGGGTCAGGTGTTTTGGTGACTCGGATCTGGTGGCTCAGCAAGTTTCAGGAACTTGGGATTCTAAAGACCCGCTCATGGCGGCTTACCGCCAGGCGGTTGATGCTATTGCTGGGCATTTCAAAGGTTATCAAGTGGAACATGTTGATCGCAGGAAAAATGAGGCGGCTGATGCTTTGAGCCGGCTGGGGTCTCAACGTAAGCCGGTACCACCTAATGTTTTTCTTGATATTCTGAACAATCCTTCAGTTAAACTGCCTACGGAAGAGGATCTTGCTATCCCTGACCCGGAGGCACAACTGGTGGCGGCTCTTCATGCTATTCCTGATTGGACAGTTCCGTATTTGGCTTATATGACTCGGGGTGAATTACCTGAGGATGAAACTTTGGCCAGGCAAATAACCCGGCAGTCTAAGTCAATGACCATTGTCAATGGTGAGTTACAGCGATGCAGTGTCACAGGGGTGTTTCAGCGATGTATCTCTCCTGAAGAGGGCCGTGAAATTCTAAGGGAGATTCATGAAGGAGACTGTGGCCATCATGCCGGTTCTAAGTCTCTTGTAGCTAAGGCTTTTCGTCATGGGTTTTATTGGCTGACGGCTCATGCTGATGCAGAGGATCTGGTTAGCAAGTGTGACGGTTGTTAGAAATTTTCCAGACGAGCTCATGTGCCGGCTCAAGAATTGAGGATGATTCCAATCACTTGGCCGTTTGCGGTCTGGGGGCTGGATATGGTTGGGCCTTTTAAAAGATCCAAGGATAAAAAGACCCACCTGTTGGTGGCGGTTGACAAATTCACAAAATGGGTTGAGGCAGAGCCGGTCAGTAAGTGTGATGCGGCAACGGCGGTTCAATTCCTTAAAAAGGTGATTTTCCATTTTGGCTACCCTCATAGCATCATAACTGATAATGGTACTAATCTGTCCAAAGGTGCTATGAAAGAATTCTGTCAACGAGAACATATTCGTCTTGATGTATCATCAGTGGCTCACCCCCAGTCCAATGGTCAAGCCGAATGGGCCAATCAAGAAATCTTGAGAGGCATAAAGCCCCGGCTTATGGTCCCTTTGCAGAGGACGCCGGGTTGTTGGGTTGAGGAATTACCCTCAGTACTTTGGAGTATCAATACTACACCCAACAGATCCACGGGTTATACGCCTTTCTTCATGGTGTACGGAGCAGAGGCGGTTCTTCCCAGTGACATCCGTCACGATTCGCCCCGTGTGGCGGCTTATGTTGAAGCTGATAATGAAAAAGCATGTCAGGATGATCTCGACCTCCTGGACGAGGAGCATGACCTGGCAGCAGCTCGTTCGGCGATTTACTAGCAAGATCTGCGTCGTTATCATAGCCTTCGGGTTAAAACCCGGACCTTTCAAGAAGGTGACTTGGTGCTTCGGCTTATTCAGGATCAAATAGATATGCACAAATTATCCCCACCTTGGGAAGGGCCTTTTGTGGTCAGTAAAAACCTGAACAATGGGTCATACTACCTCATTGATATTCGAGACCACAAGGACTCACGTACATCGGAGGAGGAGACCAGCCGGCCTTGGAACATTGCTCATCTTTGGCCTTATTACACTTGAGCCACTGGTTCTTGTGTTGTACATATTTTCATCCATGTATATATTATGATCAAGTATAATAAAGCCGGCATCCCTGATAATTCAGGGCCTCTGTTGTTTCATCTCTGAGTATCTGAGTCTTTATTGTCAGTTCATAAGATCACTTGGGGGCTTCTTGCTCATTGAGTATAGTTGTGACTACCCTCTTGATCCGGCTTGCACGCCTTGTTAAAAATTACTTGGGGGCTTCCTGCTCATTGAGCATAGCTATGACTACCCTATTGATCCGGCTTATACGCCTTGTTGCAAATCACTTGGGGGCTTATTGCCCAAGTAAAGGTTACCAAAGAGAACTTGCTGCAGTGCACAGTCCATAGGTATCCTGCCTTGAGGGCTCATTATATATCACTTGGGGGCTTCCTGTTCAATGAACATAGCTTTATTTACCCTTTTGATCGGCTTGTACGCCAGGTGTAGAACACCAAATTACGGTTTATCCTGCCTGGTATGTCTGCCACTCCGCCCAGGTAATCCTGGAATGACCCGTCGTACTCTTGACAGTCAATCTTAGAAAGACCCTGAACTTGTCAAAGTTAAAACAGCGGTTGGTCGTGTGAGGCCCGGCTTACAGGTTTGAATGAAGGATTAACTCAGTGGCTGTACGGCCCATGAACAACACTTGATATTGAGGCTTGGCAGCCTATGAAAGCCTTGTTTTTTCTGATTTGTTATTTTCTTTGAACAATGTTTGGGTTTATATTCTTGTACCATCTTGACATGTGGTTTAAAATGATTCAGGCCATGTAGCCTTAATCCTTATGGCTCATATTTGAGCATATCTGGGGTTTTTGATAACCCGTTCTGGCTTTGGACGTTAAGTCACCAGTATACTTGCACTGCGCAATTGGAAGTGATGCGTTATAAGTCTTTGGGCTATCACCCTCATTGGATTCGGTGATATAAGCCGGCGGTATGAAATAATTTCATAGGTATGTTTTTACTTGTTATACGAATATGCGAGTTTGATAAACCCGCCCTGGTTATGGACTATACAGTCACCAGAAAATTTTGTATCAGACATCATGACCCGCCCGGGCGTAAACCGCCAGGGCACATGTTATCTGCTTGTATGCAGGGAATATGATAGTATGACCTATATGATTGGTAATATTGTGAGCATAAACAGCAGATCTTCCAACATCAGATTGGCGGTTTAAAGTGTTATGCAGATAAACATGCACGATGGCATAGCAGATCATTGTTTTCAGCTAGCCTATTACAAGGCGTCGTGCGGCCCAAAAGAATAAGTATTTTTTTTCTGCGTACAAGTTATGTGGCAGTCGGAGAGCCCCTCGTGGTTTAGTGGCCCTGGTCTTGATGAGTTGAAGCTTCCGGGTTATCCAGCGCCGGTTCTTCTTCTTCCTCCACTGGCTGGAAATCAGGTGATGTCCAATTGATGCCAGTTACAGCTTTGAACACAGCTTCATCATCTATGAGGGTGGATGGATCAATATAAGGAGCAAAAGTGTGCTTACGTGTTGGTGGAATAAGGTCCATAACTTCGTAAACCGGTGCCTTTACTTTTGCGTTTTCAACGGTATAAGCCGCCTGATACTTGGATAGATCGGTCTCCTCAGCCAGTTTGCTTGCCAAAGGACGCATTTCCCTTACACATTTGGTAAAGTCATCTGAATTAAAGGAGGACCCATCTTATTTTAAGCTTGGACAGCCAGTGGCCAACTCCTCTGGGTCTAGCTCAGCCTGCCACGCCTTGGCCCAGCTTAGGGCAGTGATGTCACTAGCTCTGGTAGCTGACCGCTTTATTTCCTCCACCCTTTGGGGTACGACTGACAGCTTGTACAGCGTTTCTCTAATAAGTGAAGGAGGCTATTTAGTATGGGAGATGGCGGCTATAGCCCGTTGAGCGCTGGTGTATAACTGCTCCACAAGGGTGTATGCAGCTTTCAGCTTCACGCGCATATCTTGACCCAGGTTGGAATTTCTGGGGCCTGCATCAGCAAAGATATTGATAATCCGGCCGGTGGTTGTTTTACATTGGCGGTGAAAGATTAAAGTACAAGATTACTTACCAAAGATGGCAGATGTCATACTATTAATTTGATGCTTTAAGCCGGATAACTCTTCAGTCACCGGCTTAAGCGCAGCCTCGGTGTCTTCAGCTCTTTTTAGTAGAGCCGCCTTCTCAGTTTCCCAGCCGGTTCTCTCAGCACTGAAATCCTTTTTCAACTTCTCAATGTCTTCCAAAGCGGTTTTCAGTTCTGATTTGGCCTTGGAAGTTTCAGATTGCTGTGTTTGAATGTTCTGCCGCAGATCCACTACTTGGGATTCTTTCATATTTAATTCAGCCTGCAAGATAAGGAGATTAAGCAGCAGTATGTGGTTATGATAATCATCTTATTTAAAGTCCCAAGCATAATACAAGTATTTTACTTGGCACTTGGGGGCTAATGTACATTGCTCTTTTTGAAGACAATTTTTTAATGACCCGGCTAAGTTTCTTCAACTACAGCCGGCTCATGGGGGCTACATATTTGGATTTGTTCATAAATGTGGTGGTAAGTCCCGGCATAGCTAGGCAGCTTAAGCCGGCCCTTGGGGGCTACGTATGCTGATTTTAGCACTACAATTTGAAGTCCCGGCTTAACCTTCCAGTTTAAGCCGGCCCTTGGGGACTACTTGTTTTGATTCAGCAGTTACATAATGCTATGGCATAGTTACAAGATCAAAGAGGTTATCTAAGTCTACAGCATATTCAATTCTTTCATATTCAGTAGACTTGGCGGCTGACAGATATATACTTATAAGAGAAGGTTTTGTTAGTGCTTACCTCAAAGCGCTCCTTCATGAGGTTAACCAGGCCGGCTTCAAAATCACGGCTGGTGTGAAGGCGGTTTAGATAACCCGCATGAATCTCGTGAGCATTGAACTGGGCATAACTCACCAAATCCAGTTTCCACTTGCCCTTGTCAGCAGCTGAGAATTCTTCTTTGGCGCTGTGTTTAGATAACACGGTGGGGTTGCCTGGTGCTATATAAGCCATCCCAGTAACTACTACATCTTCAGCTTCTTGAGCCGGCTGAGCGGGACTGGGCGGCTTAGCATGAGCCGGGTTAACATCCATGGAGTCCATAGTGACATGGTGCTCTTCTGGCGGCGGATCATCAAGGGCTGCTTCAGAGGTTTGATGCAAAGATTCAGATATTGTCTGCTTCTCTGGGTCAGCAGCTTTGGGATCTTCAGCCGGTTTATTCACTTTCGACTTCTTGCTGGGCTTGGCTATAGCACTGAAAATAAAACACATGACGGGGTTAGTATATCAATTGAGTAAGGGTTAAAGCAAATAAGCTTAATGTTCTCACCCGGGTACGGTTTTGAAAAGAGGAATCTGAGTTCCAGTTGAGCCGCCAGAGGAAGAGTGAGGAGTTCCCTGATAGTTTGAGTCGGACGAATTAAGTGGTTGGCTAATAAGACCCGCTTTTGGGTAAAAAGAGATTGGGTTCTGAGGCACCTCTTTCCGGCGTTTTCGAGGAGCCGGTGTATTGGGTAAACTGGAGAAAAGTTCTCCACCTCCACTGTTCCAGGTTGTGCAGTGAGCTTCATGCTGCTGTTTCTTCAAAATAAAGTTGGGATCCAAGTAAGCTAAAGGATGAGAAAATCTTACTTTCCGGCTCACTTTCCGAGTTCTCTGTCTTGGTAAAGGCTCTGAGTAGGAGGAAATGATAGTTACCTCTTCAACATCCGCCTGACTTCCTTCCGCGTCATCCTGAGAATTTTCAGCGTCAATGAGGTGTATAAAGAAAGAGCCAAGGGAGTCAAGTTTTACCTCCGACTCATCATCATTCAAAGCAAGTAGCTCGGAGGTGTTCGTTTTCTTCTTGGCGGGCTTTTTGGGAGCCTTATTCTTTGTCCTGGTCTTCTTGGCCGGTTTATCCTAAAGCTTCTTGCTCCAGAAGGGGGAGTCAGCCTGCGGAAGTTTAAATAATAATGAGAAGGCAGATTGACAAATAGTGATTTAGTGAAAGTTGTTTGAAAATACTTACAGCTGGCGGCTTGTTGAGGGTGCAGAAGGGGTTTAGCCCCACTTTGCTACAAGTCTCTAAGCTCTCGTTGAGCAGAGTTTTGGTCATATCGTTGATCTGTTTATCTTCTAGACGGATTGAAGAGTAACACAGCGGATCTTTGACATCGTCGGTATACTCACACATTAAGCCAGATCGGCGGCTTAAAGGCAAGATCCTCCATGCGACCCAGCAACGAACCAGATCGACTCCAGTCAGACCATTGGCCATCAAGGCTCTGATCTTTGAAAATATGGGCATGTATTTGGCCCGTTCTTCTGTGCTGATCCATTCTGGGAGAGGATGTCTGTTACTAAGCCGGCTTTCACGGTAGCCTAGCAGAGGATTTTCGCCTTCTGGAGAGGTGTCTTTGCAATAGAACCAAGTCTGGTTCCAGTCCTTAGGATGGCTGGGAGGTGCGGCAGCAGGAAACGTGGCTTCTTTTCGCCTCTGAATTGAAATGCCCCCTAGCTCTAAGCTGGGTCCGTCCGTGAACTCGGTCTGGCGGTTCAGGTAATAGAATTCCCTGAACAATTCGACAGTGGGTTCTTGTTGCAGATACACTTCGCAAAAGACTTGGAAATTGCAGAGGTTTGAAACAGAATTGGGCCCGATATCTTGAGGATGGAGTTGGAAGAAATGCAGCACATCACGAAAGAATTTTGAGCCGGGTGGAGTGAACCCCTGGAGCATGTGATCAGTGAAAACTATGACTTCACCCTCTTTTGGATCAGGGGTGGTTTCTGTGCCCGGGACTCTCCAGTGGATCATGTTCTTTGCGGCTAAGATGCCTACTTGAACGTGCTCATTCAGCGTTTACTCGGTGACCCGGGAGGCGACCCAGTTGCATGAAGTAACAGTTTTGGTCATTTTGTTGATGTAAGCCTAGAAAAAAATATTGCCGGATTAAGGTTATGCTCTTAAGCCGTCTAGTGATCAACAAATAAGTGCGTTATGCAAGGCCAATTCATATGCAGAGGGTATGTGCTATAAACATTGGTATGGTTAAACCGGAAGATGATGCCGGGTCATACAGGTTCTGAACATATACTGACGGCTTAAAGAGGGGCTAATGGTGTCCAGCGGATTACGACTTATCTCATAAGCCGCCCGCACGGCTGCAGTTCACAAGTATCTGTAGGTCTATGAGTGAAATTTTGCTAAGTGCTGAATAAACAGGTTTCACAAATCAGTTCTATTATTTTGGATCTACAGCAGTTTAGAAAAGAAAATAAATTCTAAACCTAAGGTGGCAGTAGCAGAAGAACTCATGTGCTTAGATGGGATCTTGTATAGAAAAGGGGCTTTCTGCGATTGGAAACGGATGCTAAAACTATTACCGCATATCTTCAGTATTGTGTTCAGATCCAACTACGTGATCTAAAGAGGAAATGAAGAACGGCGAAGAACTCCGATGAACTGAGCAAACCCTAGTGCAGATCTGATGCGAAGCAAAATGGGTACCTGCTGATGCTGATGAACAGCAGAAGTACGCCGCGTCTCTCTGGTTCATTTAGGTCGATGCGATGGCCGGAGTTGGTGACGCTGGAGGAAGACGGTGGCGGTGGAGCTCGGGTTTGCAGAGGCGTCGCAAGGAGGAAGACGGAGACGAGGGGGCAAGGGTAAAAAGTAAAAGAAAGACCCCTGTCCCTATTTATAAGGAAGTGGATAGATGGCATGTGCGGGAATCGAGGAGGACGAAAAAATGGTTATGTGGCTATGTGGACGCCTCGATTTTCGGGAGGTCCATTAGGATAAAGATCTGTTGAGATGTCCTGGGCTTTGTGCGAAGTTAATGCGCAATGATGTCATGGCGGGTTAACACGATTCTGAGATGTGACGCCATGGCGGGTTACAGTGAATTGGAAAGGAATTGATAAAGGAAGATTCTGCTAAGTGGTGAAGATTGATGTGAACCAGTTCAAATCAACCTGGGGCCTAATGTTGGGGATGTAACTACTGGGTATGACCCGCCCAAGAGGGGCTGGGTCATGCCACTGGCGGCTTAAAGATGAAGAGGCCCGATAAGGTCCAAGAAGATATGAAGATGGCGGTTCATAGAGCAAGCCGATTGAAGGCCCAAGACCCAGAGACGACTTGAGGCCCACGGGTGTGAGCTGCTATATGTTTAAAATTGTCTTGTAAGGCAAGCTTAGGTAGAAACTGAGCCGGTCACGTTTGTGTGAGCCGGCCGGGACTCTGTAAGCCGCTGGGCATTAACCTGTATATAAAGGGGTGACCCGGCAGCAGGTTAACTCAGGTAACAATCAACCGAGAACTAGGTCAAGTGTATTCGCTCCCTGGTAATCGAAAGACAAGCAATACAACCTAAAGCAGGAGTAGGCTTTTACCTCATTGAGAGGGGCCGAACCTAGGTAAACTCTCTGTGTCCTTTGACCCGTTTAACCCCTTCAAGCTAACCTAGTTGCGATGGCTCCACACCTAAGTCCTTTTGTTAGGGCATCTACCGTGTTAAGTCCACGACAGTTCTCACTGAGAGAAATACTTATCAGCTACTATATTGCTTCACCCTTCCTCTTCGGGGAGAATCCCAACACAGCTCACAAGTAGCATCTGGCTAGACGATGATGGATGCCATCACACCGAGAGGGCCCTAAGAATATCTCTCCATCATCGGAGGAGCAAATCTCACTCTTGAGCTATCTAGTTCCTTGTTAGACTTTCTGACGTACCTGAATGTTATCGTTAGGATGACAGTGTTACAAATCCCGTTTGAGCAACGCCAAAGTTCATCATACGGTAAGAAGTGACTACGATACTCTCATGGTCTAAGGAACTAAAGCATGTGTTAACTCTCTGTGTTATATCGATTGACTTGTGATGATAGCATATCAAAGTATAACAAACAAGTTGGGTCAATTCATTATTATCGTTCTTCTAACTTCATACTCAAAGTTGTTTTGGGACTATCATTACGCTTAACAATATCCCAATATCCAGAAAACATGATCACAAACAACACTTGAGCTAGTCATAGAGGCAAGACTAGGAATCAGGTTTTACCGGTTATCATTCCATACGTGCATATGAATTTTCCACTGAATCACATATTCCAGGATCATAGCAGTTATAGCATAGAATATAAACCTTAATTATACACGTGGAAATGAATAATACAATATTATTGCCTCTAGGGCATATTTCCAACAGACTCCCACACTTGCACTAGAGTCAATAATCTAGTTAGCACATTGTCTTTTACACCAATGGCAATCCGGTGTTTGTCCATGCTTTGCTTGTGGTATAGCCTTCATCCTATCTGATCTTGACAAGTTCAGATCCATGTGTATTATTTGCATTTCTATGCATCTATCATGCTTTCACAAGAATTCATAATCCGTGTGAAACTGGCTTATCTGTGTGTATTATGCTCTGGAACTGATCTAGGGAGTTCTTCTAACTCTGATCCTGGGAGTCCAAGTGATCATGGTTTTCCACCAGCATCAACCTATGCTAGAAAGAGGAAGAACTCAGGTGATGAAGATTTTGATTTTGATCCTACTGGAGAAGTAGAATCCACAAGGAAAGTTGTTAGCAAAACCTATCCTACAATTGAGGCTATCAAGAGCCTAGCCAGGCCTTGGGAAAGAGGCAGTTCAGCTTAGGGGCAGTCAAAGCCCAATCAACCTAGGCCTAGAATAGTCTATCTACACACAAGAAGGCCAGTACTATGTATGTGGATCCTCATGAAGAAGCGGCAACAAAAGAAGAGGAGGCTGAAGAAGAGCAAGTGCCCCAACCATCTCCTCCAACCAAGAAGAAAACCAAGTTGTTGGCTGATGTGATGCCTAAGACTACATCCAAGACCAAGCCATCTCCTAAAGGCAAGTGCAAGGCTGCTGCAAAGAAAAAGAAGAAGACCCCTATTGCCTAAGAAGATGAAGAAGAGGCCCCAACTCATCTTGAGAAGCTCAGAACTTACCTGCATATACACATTGATGAGCACACAGAGGCAGAAGACATGAAGAAGAGAAAACGCAAAGGCTTGGGAGCTTGGTGAGCCATATACTCTTATGTTGCTAGGTCCAAGAGGATAACAGTGGACCCTAGATTCCACACCATTGAGCAACAGGGTTTCTATGAGACTATCTTGCTTTAGAAGAAGCCCATGGTTAGTGAGATGAAGTGGGTGGATTGGGAGTATATCAAGAAGCACCCCACCAACTTCTATGCCACAACTCATTTCTATCTGGATGACAAAATCAAATGGATGAATGATGGGCAAAGATATGAGTCTTTAGTGGAAGAGTGGGTAAACTTGCTAGGGTTGCCACCTAAGGATGAGAACTTTACAGATGTGTATAGGAAGAGCCACCAGAATCATGACACCATGAAGAACATGTACAAGAAGATTCCAGTTGAGTGGGTCAGGACGGGATGGATATCTACCACTTCAAACAGGTTGCCTATCTGTTTGCCTACCGTCATTATGCAGGCACACCGGCTGAGAAACCAACTCCGGCGCCCGCATTGACACCCCCCCCCCCCCCGCCGCTTGGCCTGGCCGACATTCGCTATTTACACAAGGTCACAGTCGGCATAAACTGCACCACACCACTCCTCTTCACATCCTCCATCGTGGACCACCTCCGCCATGACCGCGAGCTCTAGTGCTTTGTGGGAGAGCCTCTGATAGAGCATAAGTATGAGCTGGTCACCCTTGCGGGCCGGCTGGTGCCAAGGAAGAGAAATAAATGAATAATATCTTCATTACCTCTAGTTGTGAAGGTAGCAGGAGTTTGACCCTTCCACTTGTGCCTTTGCCCTTTGTACTTCTTCCCGCAATTTAGATCCTGGCATTGGGTATATTGGAACCTAGAAATATTCTCTGATGGTGAGTCAACTAACGCCCACTCCGATCCAGTACTTGCTGATACGTCCATTTTGCATCATGTTTTCCTACTGTTATTTATGATGTTTTTATGCATAATAATGCTTTTTGGAGTAATTCTAATGCCTTTTCTCTCATAATATGCAAGGTTCACACAAAGAGGGAGAATTCTGGCAGCTGGAAATCTGGACCTGAAAAAGCTATGTCAGTCTACCTATTCTGCACAACTCCAAATGAGCTGAAACTTCACGAGGAATTTTTATGGAATATATAAGAATTATTGGAGCCAATAAGTACCAGAGGGGGCCCACTAGGTGGGCACAACCCACCTGGGCGCGCCAGGGAGCCCAGGCACGCCCTGGTGGGTTGTGCCCTCCTCGGCCCACCTCCGGTGCCCCTCTTCTAGTATATAAGTCATTTTGACCTAGAAAAAATAAGGGGAGGACTTTCGGGACGAAGCGCCGCTGTCTCGAGGCGAAACTTGGGCAGGAGCACTTTTGCCCTCCGGCGGAGCGATTCCGCCGGGGGAACTTCCCTCCCGGAGGGGGAAATCATCGTCATCATCATCACCAACAACTCTCCCATCTTGGGGAGGGCAATCTCCATCAACATCTTCAACAGCACCATCTCCTGTCAAACCCTAGTTCATCTCTTGTGTTCAATCTTTGTACCGGAACTATAGATTGGTACTTGTGGGTGACTAGTAGTGTTGATTACATCTTGTAGTTGATTACTATATGGTTTATTTGGTGGAAGATTATATGTTCAGATCCATTATGCTATTTAATACCCCTCTGATCTTGAGCATGATTATCATTAGTGAGTAGTTACTTTTGTTCTTGAGGTCACGGGAGAAATCTTGTTGCAAGTAATCATGTGAACTTGATATGTGTTCGATATTTTGATGATATGTATGTTGTGATTCCCTTAGTGGTGTCATGTGAACGTCGACTACATGGCACTTCACCATATTTTGGGCCTAAGGGAATGCATTGTGGAGTAGTTATTAGATGATGGGTTGCGAGAGTGACAGAAGCTTAAACCCTAGTTTATGCGCTATTCCGTAAGGGACTGATTTGGATCCAAAAGTTTAATGCTATGGTTAGATTTATTCTTAATACTTTTCTCGTAGTTGCGGATGCTTGCGAGGGGGTTAATCATAAGTAGGAGGTTTGTTCAAGTAAGAACAGCACCTAAGCACCGGTCCACCCACATATCAAATTATCAAAGTAGCGAACACAAATCAAACCAACATGATGAAAGTGACTAGATGAAATTCCCGTGTACCCTCAAGAACGCTTTACTTATCATAAGAGACCGTTTTGGCCTGTCCTTTGCCTCAAAAGGATTGGGCTACCTTGCTGCACTTTTATTACCATTACCGTTACTTGCTCGTTACAAATTATCTTGCTACCAAACTACTCGTTACTTACAATTTCAGTGCTTGCAGACATTACCTTGCTGAAAACCGCTTGTCATTTCCTTCTGCTCCTCGTTGGGTTCGACACTCTTACTTATTGAAAGGACTATGGTTGATCCCCTATACTTGTGGGTCATCACTTGCTAGCACAGGGAAGGGTCACTGTGCGAGGCGGATAGAGGCCTGCTTGCCGGCTAGTGCCTCAAAGGTCTCCGGTGATGACCCGATGATGGAGACGGCCTCCAACGATGAGTCAGCGCCCTTGCCCGCGCTGTTCCATGTCAACTTGACCATGGAGCGGGTGTAGAAACACTTCAAGGATGCCATGGCGGAGCAGTAGCTGGCACCGCAGTCGATGTCGGGGTTCCTACAGGCGCAGGAGGAGCATGGTACAACCTCTCCCTCCTCAAGCAATACCGGCTAGCGGAGGGACAAATCTATGGCGAGCACGCGAGCGAGGAGCCCGGGGCGGCCAAGGCCACGGAAAACCCCAACTTCATTACCGAGCAGCGGTGCTTTATGAGGCCGCGCATGCTTGCGCCGCCTGCAATGCGGTCGCGACATAGTCGGACGCTGAGGCGGGCAGGCAATCGCGGACGAGAATGTCAGCAGCTGCGCATCCTTCGCGCCGGCAATGACGCTTCGAGGGCGCCGGTTCCACGACGAGCCGATCCATCCACGTCCATCATCGACCTCACATGTAGACAGGCTACAGACTCCGACGAGGAGGATTAGGGCGTGGGAGGCGGCGAGGCCTCGAGCCCCGTGAGCCGATCCGTGTCCCTTATCCTACTCTTGCTCGCCAGCGACCGCACCTTCACTCTGCATGGCTCAGCTGGCCGCCGGACATGGACACGACCACCCGACATGGGCATGGACGAGAAGATCTTTTTTCTTGAATACGCACGAGTGTGCGTACTATATATTAAAGGGAGAAAAGGGTAAGAGCACCTCCACGTTGGTGTTACATATTAAACGTACCCAACTCCACCCAGACGCTAGCTAGTCTAAGTTCTCGCCGTAGCCCATGATGACAACACTCCCAGGAAGGAGGCCACGTCCCCTTTGATGAGGCCGGCCTGCTTCCACATCCGACCTTCGGCCTCTATCCTACCTATTACATGTTCTAATGATGGCTGGACCTCATCAAATACAATCGCATTCTGGTGCTTCCACACTTGCCACAGAACAAGAACGACTAACGCTCTGACATCCTTTCCGCTGCGTCCTACGCCTATCTTGCTTTGGCACCAATCCTGAAGCCTCTCTACCTTCACCGGGATCCAGTCGTCCTTACCTAGGGCATTGCAGACCGTCGTCCAAACCTGTCGCGTGAACACGCAATCCATCAGGAGGTGGTTTATCGTTTCTTCTTCCTGGTCATAGAACGGGCAAGCCTCCTGGTGATCTAGTCCCCTCTGAGCAAGGCGGTCGGAGGTCCAGCACCTATTTCACAGGGCGAGCCAAGTGAAGAATCGACATTGTAGGGGGGCTCTGGACTTCCACGTGAATGCTGCTGTTGGAGCCACTTCCCGGCCCCAAAACTTCGCCGCGTAAGCTGATTTGGTCGAGTGTCGGCCATCCTTCTCCCAAGCCCAAGCAATAGAATCTTCCTGGTCATCATGTAGAACCTCCATCGAGACTGCACTCCAAAGAGTCAAGTATTCCAGAAGCAGGTTCTGCGTAAGATCCGGCCCAATATCCGTAGCCCATGCATTGTCTGTGAGCGCTTGGTGCACCGTTCGCATGGCACGCACCTTGCGTCTGACTCGGCCATACAAGCCCAATGTGAGCTCTTGTATCCGCTGTCCCTGCAGCCATCTGTCCTCCCAAAAGAGCGTGTTTCGCCCATTTCCAATTTTTGACAGGGAAGTCGCCCTGTACAGTTGCACAACTCCTTTGGTACCGAGATGTTGAATTCCGCCCATGGTCTGGTTGGGTCCGATCTTTGTAGCCAAGGCCATCTCGATTGCATCGCGGTATTTAGCCATCCAAGGTTCAGGATCCCAAGGCCTCCTGCCCATATAGGTGTGCATACCGTCTCCTAAGCAACTGAACACTTTCCACCACTTGCCTCTGCCTTGGCGCACCACAGGAAGCCCCTGCAAATCGTGTTCATCGCTGTAATTGTCTTTTGTGGAATATCCAGCGCAAGCATGGCATGAAGTGGGATCGCACACAGGACTGATTTGACTAGGAGGGGGCGCCCACTCTTGGGCATGTTCGCCGCCTTCCATCGGGGCAAAGCAGCAGCTAGCTGATCCACCAGTCCCGAAAGCTGAGCCGCCGACTGCTTGCGTATGGTGAGTGGCAAGCCAAGGTACTTGCATGGAAAGGCTCCGGTCGGGCATCCAATTGCAGCAATCACCCTCTCCCAAGTGGCCGGTGTGCAATGGATTGGGTATGCCGCGCTTTTGTTGAGGTTCACATGTAGCCCTGAAGCACCGCCAAAGGTGTGTAGAAGCGACGCACACGCCTGCAAGTCTTGGTCAAGCGGTTTGAGGAATATCATGACATCATAGGAGAACATCAAAAGGCGATGTTTCATCCCTCTTCTTGCTAGCGGGGCCAGAATTCCACGTGAGGTAGCAAGTTCGAAGATTCGTTGCAGCAGCTCCATGACTAGAATGAAGAGCATCGGAGAAAGTGGGGCACCCTGCCTCAAGCCCTTGTAGTTGTAGATTGGTCGTCCCAGAGTGCCATTTACCATGATTCTCGTGGATGATGTGGATAACAGCCCACAAACCCACATAAGCCATCTAGGGCCGAAACCCATGTTCTGCAACACTTCTAGGAGAAAAGGCCAGTGCACCGAATCAAAAGCCTTGGAGATATCCAGTTTTAGCATTATGGCCTCCTCTTTAAGTGCGTGAAGGCGACGTGCCGTGCATTGCACGAGCATGAAGTTGTCGTGGATTGATCTACCCTTCACGAATGCATTTTGATGCACTCCCACCAGCGAAGGCATGTCGTGCGCTAGTCTATTCGCCAGTGTCTTGTCAGAGATTTTTATCGTACCATGGACAAGGCTGACTGGCCTGAAATCGCGGATGCCCACCGCTCCATCTTTCTTGGGCAGAAGTGAGACAATAGCCTTGTTGATAGCTGGTAGTCCTCTCATGTCCCCACCACTACTAGGAAAACGGCTATACCTAATATGGACATTAATGGCGCACCATGTATGTGGTGCGCCACTACTATATAGCAGTGGCGCACCAGATACAGGTACGCCATTATTGGCCACATTACTAGTGGCGCACCTGGTGTGTGGTGCGCCATTACTAGTTTTGAAAAAAAAGATAAAAAAAAATTGTTAGCAGTGGCGCACCAGTGGATAGTGCGCCATTACTAGTGCGCCACTGCTAACAATTTAACTAGTAATGGCGCACTATCCACTGGTGCGCCACTGCTAACAATTTTTTTTATCTTTTTTTTCAAAACTAGTAAGTAATGGCGCACTATCCACTGGTGCGCCACTGCTAACAATTTTTTTTATCTTTTTTTTCAAAACTAGTAATGGCGCACCACACATCAGGTGCGCCATTAGTAACCCTGGTTACTAATGGCGCATTCTTAGGTGGTGCGCCATTACTAACTTTCTGAGGTGGCCAAAAAATTCACCAAATGCACCCCCCTGGACCGCCTTTTCAGTTTCAAAAAAAATAAAAGAAAATGATAGAAATATATAAAAAAATAATAATAAGATTCCCATGTGATATGTGGTCTAGTTGTTAGCAAAATTTATAAACATGAATTTTCGACTTTTTTGCAAAATCTCTCGAGAATTTGTAAAATGGGCATAATTTTTGCATACGAACTCCGATGAAAAAGTTTTTTATATGAAAAATCATCTACTCGAAAAGTTATATCCGAATTCAACCGGGGGGGAACCCCGTTGAAGATTTTTAGAATCCTCAAAAACCTAACAGAAAAAATATTATGGGGCTTTCAAGATCTGGAGAGGCAAAAAAATTCAAAAAAAATCAGTAATGGCGCACCTGCCCATGGTGCGCCATTACTATCTTCCCGCCTTCAAAATTCAAAATAAGTAAAAAAAAATTAGTAATTGCGCACCTGCCCACGGTGCGCCATTACTATCTTCCCGCCTTCAAAATTCAAAATAAATCAAAAAAATAAAAATAAAAATTAGTAATGGCGCACCTTCCCACGGTGCGCCATTACTATCTTCCCGCCTTCAAAATTCAAAATAAATCAAAAAAATAAAAAAAAAAGTTAGTAATGGCGCACCTGCCCACGGTGCGCCATTACTATGCCGTATATATGGCTGGGGTCCTCTCCTCCTTACCTCTTAATTTTTCTCCTCCACTCCACTCCACCTCTCCTCCACTCCATCTCCTCCTCTCCTCCACTCCATCTCCCCTCCTCTCCTCCACCATACTCCCCTCCTCCTCTCCGGCGACCTCCTCCTCCTCCTCCTCTCCGGTGACCTCCTCCTCCCTCCTCTCCTCCCCTCCCCTCGCGGTTTCTCCTCCCTCCTCTCCGGTGAGCTCCTCCTCCCTCCTCTCCTCCCCTCCCCTCACGGTTTCTCCTCCCTCCTCTCCGGTGAACTCCTCTCCAGCGACCTCCTCCTCCTCTCCGGCGATGTAGGCGAGCTCCTCTCCGGTGACCTCCTCCTCCTCCTCCTCCGACGATGTAGGCGAGCTCCTCTCCGGTGACCTCCTCCTCCTCCCTCCTCTCCTCCTCACGGTCTCTTCCTCCTCGGCCCTCCTCTGTGGCGAACTCCTCTCCGGCAAAGAACATACAAGATCCAAAAACAGAACAAAATTTGAAAAAAAATCGTGCAAAAAAACGAGCAAAAAAAAGGGCAAAAAAATCGCAATCCGATCCAATAATACTCCTGAACGATCTATAAATACATCGAAAGATAGAGTATAGCCATTAACTCCCACTACTTTTCCGCCTCAAAATCAGAAAAAATAAAAAAATTTCAAAAAAAAAGTTACCGTGGCGCCCTTAGCAATAGTAATGCGCACTACAAGGTGCGCCACTGTTACCTGCAATACTAATGGCGCACCAGAGGTGCGCCATTAGTACTTGTTACTAGTGGCGTGGTGATAGTGCGCACCTATAGTGCGCCATTAATGGCAATAATAGGTGCGCACTAACACGCCTTTCCTAGTAGTGCACGGTGGAATGCATCCATCGCGCGCATGAGTCCCCCTTTATTATGTGCCAGCGGTCGCATAGAAACGTCCAGTGAATCCATCCGGCCTCGGGCCTTGTCCGTGCATGGCCTTGACGACTCTTTCCACTTCCTCTTCGGTGAATGGATCTTCAAGATGGTCTAGGTTTGTCGTTGGGAGCTGCAGTATGCTCAAGTCGAGGAGTGATTCGTGCTTGCATCTCACCAAGGATTTGTGTGTAGTATGAGTCCACCTCGTGGACAATCTCATCATGGCTTGTGGCAACCACATCACCGTTCCGGATGGTGGTGATCCAGTTTCTCTGTTGCCGGTGGCGCGCATGCTGATGGAAAAAACCCTACTAGCATCACCCTCACGTAGAAAGAGAATCCGCGACCGCTGTCTTGCTATAGTTCTTTCCAAGGATCTTAAGCCCAAGAGCTTCCTTTTTAGGATCTTGCGCAGATCGTGCTCTTGTGTGAGAGCGTTCTCGAGTCCATTGCCTTGTCCAGGCAGAAGATACTTCCATGGCAATTGCTATCTGCAGCTTAACATTGCCTATACGGCAGTCACTCCACTGTTTGAGTCTTTTGGCAGTCACCCGCAATTTTGCGT